>WEDG01005695.1:0-29281 GCA_017591395.1 Schistocephalus solidus | reverse complement strand
CTTGTTTCCTTGCCTCGATTTCTAAAGATTTTTAGTTCTGTCTTCCGCATGGAGATTTCTGCTGGATATTTCACAAGATATATCCAGTCTCCTGTCTGGGTTCAAATCTATAGGCATTTGGTAGGGCTTTTTACCGGCGTGGTTTGGTATCATATAATTCTTTCCTTCCGGAATTAAAGTTAAACCTGTACGGAATGTTTGTTCTTCCTATTTTAGAATACTGTTGTCCCCTCTTTGGGCTGATGAATGAAAAAGCTCAGAGTGTTTTTACTCGAGGACTATTTTCTCTTTCTGTATCCCGTTTATCTTATACGGATAGATGGCACCTAGCAAACATTAAATTTATCTGAGTTCGAATACTCAAAGCCGGTCTCTGTTTCCTGTTTCGCGTTAACTCTACCTCAAATCTACCACGAATTAACGTTCTCACTCTAATAGAGTACAGAGGAAAGCCACCAAAATGGTTAGAAGTCAAAGCTCCTTGCCATATCCAACCCGCCTAATAAATCTTAATCTGTTCCCTTTGAGTTATAGGCAAATGCGTGGTGATCTCCTGCAGACATTCCGCATTGTGAAGGGATTGGATTGTTGCCTGGAATTCTCGGACTTCTTTGAATTTGCCGCCACGACCCATCTCCGAGGTCACCCATTGGAACTGCGTGTCCAGCAGGCGACACTGGATGTGCGCAAGTTCTCCTTCTCTGTCAGAGTGGTTAAACCATGGAATGCCCTCCCTGAAGACGTTGTGATTTTTACCATCGCTGGAAAGCTTTAAAAGGAACCTTGACAGTTTACTGTTCCGCAACGAGCCTGAGCGATGAGGAATTTATCTTAACCCTCGAGAGTCGTGCACCACTTGTCATATTTTATGACCGCCTTTTGTACCTTTGCAACCCACACGGTTTCTCTGTATACCGCACTTAATTTTACGTTACAAAATAGGGTACTCAAAGGCTCATGCCTATTTCCCTCAATAAATTGAATTGAATTGAAGATCGAACCTATGCCACTCGTAATTCCTTCATCATCATTTCACAACCCCTTAGCTTCACAACTAACCATTCTCAGTTGTTTGCCTCCAAATATGCTTTCATATGGAATAAACCTCCACTGGAAATAAGGTTGTCGTCTACATTAGCTATTTCAAAACCAAATTCCGCAAACATTTAAATCGGAAGATATAAAGTCCTTATTGTCTATTTATTTCCCAAATTCCCAACTTTTGGATTTTGAAAAGAGTTCTCCTGGTATTTGAGGTAGTTCCCTTGATATTATATTGGTTTCTGAAATGTTTCCATCATGCTCTGCAGAGTCAATCTACACATTCTCTTTTTCATCCACTCCTTTTTAAATAGCATCGCCAACTCTTGAAAACCTTGATACTTTCCTCCGATTTTGCAACCCCGACGATGTTCTCCAGGATCTGTTGATGAAATTGGCGGGTTCTAATGTTTTCGCCTCTTGGTTGGTAGACTATGTAGTGTGCAATGTCGCATCTCAGTGATGATCTCGTAACCTCTACTTTCTCCTCTTCGTTTCGACCGTGTTTTCTACGATGAGTTCCTCCAAGCTCACCTTCCTGGGGGTAATAAACAGCAGCTCTGGCCGTTATATTATCTCTTATCTGACAAGCAGCGTTCCGCACCCTCTTACGTTGTCAGTTACATCCTAATACTATCCCATTGTATCGTAATAATCCCATCGACTCAAGCTATTAATTTTTAGAGAAGCAGTTTTTTCTACTAGTTTATTTTTTAATTGGCGGCTCACCGAACTCCGCCCACGATTTAACCGTAGGAGATTTTACGACTCTTTTCAAGGTCACCCTATATGCCAAAGATTGTTGACTATTGTTCTAAAAATGGCAAATCGTTCTGAATCGGATATGCCTACCATACAACTCATTTCTGCTGTTCATATGGGTGCTCTCGTAGTGCAGCCATTATCCACTTTATATTTATTTAAACCGCGATTCTAAGTTTGTAATGATGGGTCCTCTGGGCCTTAAATATACAATTTATTTTTTTAAATTTATTTCTTAACTGTCGATTTAAAATATCCACGGTATTTATTTATTTATTTATTTTATTTTATTATTTTATTTATTTATTGCCAGTTTACAGGCAAGGTCAACATATATATATACAGGAGAGGGTCAAGCTGAAAGTGAAAAAAAACTCCTGATCGTTGTTTCAGGTGTTTTCAGGAGAAAAAAATGCAGCTTATTAAGTAATTAAAGTTCTGGACAGGGACGCGTTAACACGGGTGCCCGGTGAAGAACCTTTCCATTCAGTGTTACGGATCCGGTATTCTGCACCAGCAGGTATGTCGGCGAGCGGCTGTTCACTGTAGACTGAGAAATAAGCCGATTGAGGTCTGCAGAGCCAGTAATATTGCCCTCAGCATGAAGACCAGTACAGGATTCAGAGTCCATGAACGCCATCAGAACCAAAGAGAGCTTCAACAGAGTCAGCACTTAAAAGTTTTGGAAGGTGTCCTGAATGTAGAAAACTAGTGAGAGTTCGCGTAAACAAGGGATAGCTTTGCTGAATTTTGATACCTCTAGGTAGCGTATTCCAGATTGCTATAGCGTTTACCGAAAAACAACTGTCGGTATCCAACTGTGCGTGCCAAAGGAAAAAATAAAAATACATTTCGATGACTGGTGCGCCGAGAATGGTCGAGGTGCCTCAGAGATGTAAGGGGGTTAAATGTACGACTGTTTAGTAGTTTAAACAGTAAAAATAGTCCCTTCTGTAATCTGCCAAGCCACAGCGGGTCAAGGCTTGTAAGCTCACAGCGTTGGTTTGTAGGACAGGTTTCTGTGATCTGAATAGAAAACTCTTTTTGCAGAAGTTCTGGACGGATTCTATCTTCTTTCGTTCACTAGCGTGCAGAAGACTAAATAGAAACGAGCAGTATTCCAGTCTAGGCCTGACATACATTTTATAGAGGCTGATTCTAATTTTGACGGTTTTAAAATTTCTGAGAATAAACCCAGTAGTTTGGCGTGCTTTCGAGACAATCAGGGCGTCATTATTTCGCTTGATTGTAAGTTCCATGGTTGACCACTCGCTAACTGAAAAACCTTTTCTTTGATCTAGTCATATGCATTCGCGTTTGACCTTATATGGATGAACACGCAGGCAATTAATGTTTGCAAACTCAAAGCAATTTCAGATTTCCGTGAACAAGCATGTCTGTGGATACTTTGGAATTTCAATAGGTCATCGTGTGCAAAATAACCACGTATATTTTTGTTCTCCGGCTTGGACAGTTTGAAAATAGTTAACTCTTCGCTTGTTCTGATTCTGACATTAAAACTGCCACTGCAAGAACGTAATTGCTCTTTGGAATTTTCGGGAATTTTTCTTGTGCCGAATTACCTCACAAAACGACATCAAATTGGAATTTGTTTATCACCTTCGTCGACTTGATAAAAACAGCCTCTACATTAATAAATACTTACAACCGCTCAGTGAACCAAAAGTGCATAACCCCTTGAAGATCTGAAGTTATCCAGGACCTTTGACCTCTACAAATGGCTCAGTCGTTCCTGAATATTCTTCCTATCATTTATTGATTTTTTAAAAGTGGTTTTGAACGAATAGGCGCATTTATTGATCATATTGTTTCTATTGCGGCGTCGTTGAACTTCCGTTTGAAATTCGCTCGTCTCCAAGCTTTTGATTTTTGGCCAATAATCTGTTCGCAAAGTCAGGACTCAACAAAATAAGTTGTCATTGGATCACATATTGTCTGTGTATCAGGATCAGCCTATAATTGTTTATAGACATTGTGATATTCAGGCACACGAAAATTGATATCGGAATCTTGAATAATAAGCTAACTCAGCTTCATTTGGATCCTGCCTCATACGGGCTTCAGAAAACAGTCTCTCGCCAGGAAAGGTGTCTACATCAGAAACGAACGGAGAACTACGGGCAAACTCACTTCGAAGGCTGCATCATTCTTTTGCTTCGTATTAAACATTCGATAGTGAATTCGGTTCGGACAAAGCACTTTCTTTTTGTGCTCAGTAAACTATTCGCTTGATAATTTAAGCTGCTCGTTTAAAACTTAATGCATCCTCGTAGAGATCTTGCTGGCATGGGAAAACGCAAATTTCACGACCCGACCACGCGAGAAAATTATTCACCGCTTCGGCCAGGACTCGAAACACAAACCTCTCGATTAGCTACGGATGCTCTTGACCGCTCGGCCACGCCCGGGAAGCCAGCAGACAAAACAAATAGTATACACTACAAAAATAATGATCTCTCCTATCTTTTGTAAACCGTTTTCGATTTCATGTGACAAAACTTACCAGAAATACTCAAGTCACTCTCAGCAGACCGAGAAGAACCACAAAGCAGCAATATTTGAAGAAAGCAGTGCACTACTGAACATTACCAAAACTAAGCTAAACAGTGAAGGGCTGGCACACTGTGATGGATGCCGAGGACTCACAACCAGAGTTTTGAGATTAGAAGGAGACCTCGATCTCCTATCGGAAATAATATCAGTCCTCATCAAAACATAACAAAAATTAACTCGCCGAAACACGATGCAAAATGAGCTGAAAAACATCAGCAAGCTAGACCATAATCATCGCAAGGAAACGGTAGAAGTCAATAGGCACAACATTAAGCGAAACAAAAAGAGAAAAAAAGAACGAAGTCATTAGAACAAACCTCTGAGTCAGTTGAAATACAGATGACCAGAAAGAAAAATAAGCGAGGAGGAAATTATGTCTTGCGTTTCCCCAGGTTCGGGAAATCTGGTGCACATAGAATCCGACTGCACAAAAAGTAAATCAGCGATTGACGGTCTCTGAAAAAGTCGAAAACAGTAATCGTAAGGTATCTTTACTGCCACGGACGAGCGACAGCAGCATGCTCTTTACATGTCCATCAAACTACAATGAAGCAGGGCATGGTAGCCAGCAAAGTAATGGCCGAAAAGTGGCCTACGACTTATCGACAGACCTGGATGCCACAAACCAAAATTCAGGTTTCCCAGGTGCTATTCGAGCAAACGCATTGTCAGGAGAACTCACGCTGTTTGAAAGGTCCATAGAGATGTCTGCAAATAAACCAACAGGCTCACTGATGAAGACAAATTTGAACACAGTATTAAAGACTGTAACAAAGGGCATGATTCAACCTTCCATCACTAAAATAAAGCAGGATGCAGAAACGAGTTTTTTCCTGACAGATCATCTTGTCTTGTACTCTAGGGAGTCTCAGAAGCTACTAGGGAAACGCCAAAAGAAAGGGTAAAATAGGATCTGCTGATATTTCAAAATTAATTGAGTGATACGCAAGAAACTGGTATGACAATTGACATCAAAAAGATCTTTCGATTGAGGCCTCTCGTTACAAATGAAACGCATGAGGTTCGACCAAGACCATTAAAAGTCGTCTTGGGAGCAATCAGCAGGTAGATCTATTGCTCTCTCGAAAGTCCCGACTACGAAAGAATCATCGTGGAGTTTTTTTCAGCCGGATTACTCTCCCACCGATCGGATGAAAAATGAGGACACTGGTAGCAGAATTGAAAAAGACGTCAATACGAGGGGGAACAAAACTTGAAAATTGTAGACAACAAAATAGTCAAAACGGTGCGCTCGTTTTTATGGGAACATCCGGTGAAATTGACGGCAACCACGCCGGTCAAAAGCCATACCAAATGCCTATAGATTTGAACCCAGACAAGAGACTGGATATATCTTGTGAAATATCCAGCAAAAAGCGCCATGTGGAAGAAAAAACGAAAAATCTTCAGAAATTGAGGGAAGAAAACAAGATTAAAATGATGTACACAAATGTGCAGAGTCTATTGAACAAAATGGATGAAATCAAACTGTTCGTGGACCATTTACAACCTGACTTCATAGCTCTAACTGAAACATGGTTAAATGAACAAATCGCAGACACAGAAGTCAGAATAGTCGGTTTTTAGCTTATCCGCATGGATAGAAACTGACATAGGGGTGGTGGAATCGCAATGTTTATACGAGAAGGCATTGACTTCATTCCGGATGGGCCCTCGCCAAATAGGATCTCGTCTTGCGAAATACTTTGTTGTAAACTGAAAGTCCCAAACCAACCAGACCTCCATATTGCCGTGGTATATCGATCCCCAGGACAGCGAACAGACACGGACGAAGCACTCATCACAGAGGTAAAGCAAATCTGCCGTAGCAAACACTTATTAATACTTGGAGATTTCAACGCTCCCGATATCGATTGGGTGTCAATGTACTGCTCGCGATCGGAAAAATTCATTCGAACAGAAATTACTTCAGTTGGTAAATGACGAGTTTCTTACCCAACATGTCACAATGAAGACGCGGTTCCGAAATGGGCAGCAGTCAAGCTGTTTGGATCTAATCATTAGTAGAGACGACAATTGCATCCTTGCATTAAGTTCTTACGTGCCGCTTGGACGAAGTGATCATTGTGTTTTTGCTTGGGAGTACAGTCATTTTTCTGTACCTAAACGTCGTGCAGTTAGGCAGAGAAATTTATGGAAAGGGGATTATCCCAAAATGAAAAAAATACTGAATGGGATAGACTGGAGCCCTGCACATGTACCTGACCCAAATGCTGCCTGGTTCTTCATTATTAATCTTGAGTCAGCAGTTGGTAAAGAAATTCTGCCCACTTAAAAGGCGATCGTGCATCTCCCGACCCGAGTGGGTGACATCAGAAATAAAGAGGAATCTCAAGAAGAAAAGAAGACTGTGGAGAACGTATGCCAGCTATCAACAACCCGAACATTTTTCCGCTTTTAAGAAACAGCAAAATCGGTGTCGGAATCTTCTGAGAAAAGAAAGATCAGCCTTTGAGTCAGAAATAGTCAAAGACATACCAAGAAATTCGAAAAGGTTTTATGCTTGCGTTAATAAGGCAAAACGAAATCGCGACTGCATTCCTTGTCTTAAAGACAATCAGGGAAACAGGTTAACTGATAACTCTGATAAGACCAGCCTCTTATCCAATTTCTTTATGTCCGTGTATACCGAGGAACCACCTTTTGACGAGGACGAATACTACAGTACTGCCACATCTACAAACAAAATAAGCACGGTGTCGTTCCCAATGGACACAGTAAGAAAAACTCTGAAACAGCTACAGCCCACTAAATCACCTGGCCCAGATGGTATATCCGCAAAAGTTCTCAATGAACTCACAGACCATCTGGCCTCTCCACTCTCCAAGATATTTGAAAGTTCGATGGAGGCGGGGCTCTGCCTACCGAGTGGAAGATAGCCAACATAACCCCTATCTATACAGGAGGAGAGAGGACATCACCAAACAGTTTCCGACCAGTCAGCCTCACAAGTATCTGTTGCAAAATGATGGAGAAGATAATCAAATCGGAATTGATGAGGCATCTTGAAGAGAATAACTTGGTCAGTTCATATCAACATGGATTTCGAAATGGTTGATCCTGCCTCACAAACCTCCCTACATCCATGGAAAGTTGGACAAAATCATTAGAAATGAGTTTGTCAGTCGATGCGGTCTACATTGATTTTAGCAAAGCCTTTGACAGGGTTCCACACAAACGTCTGATCTTTAAGCTCCGTCAGATGGGTGTGACTGGCAACCTACTCAAATGGTTGGCCGACTTTCTCACAGACAGGCGCCCGCGTGTTAGTATTGGATATGCCAAGTCTCACTTGGAAACCGTTCACAGTGGAGTTCCACAGGGAAACGTTCTGGGTCCCATTTTGTTTCTGATTTACGTAAACGACTGCTTGGATTGTCTGACATGCGAGAAGGTAATGTTCGCTGACGATTTGAAGTTATGGAACTCGATTGAAAAACTGGAGGATGCGCGGAAATAACAACAAAATTTAGATCGCTTGCAAACATGGTGTGATGAGTGGCTGCTGAACCTTAATCTTAACAAATGCCAAATAATCCGACTACGGTCTATTTCCAGAAGGATTATTAGGTTTGAATACCAGTACTTCATCAGTGGTCACTAACTCCAGGAGGTAAATATTCTAAAGGACTTGGGTGTATGGATACCACCAACTCTAAAAGTCATCGTCGCACTGTGCGAATATCGCAAAGAAAGCTATGTGTATCTTAGGCGCAATCAGGAGGTCCTTAGTTAATTTTGACGGAGAGCTTTTTAAGCGCGTATTTGGAACATTTATACGGCCGGTGTTGGAATATTGCGTTCAGGCGTGGCGCCCTTGGACGAAACATGACTACGCTCTGCTGGAGAAAGTTCAACGGAGGGCAACGAAACTAGTCAGAGGATTGGAATGCCTGCCCCATGAGGGCCGCCTAGCAAGACTTAAAATTTTTTCCCTCTCTTATAGGCAATACAGAGGGGATATGATCTTAGTCTTTAAACTGGTCAGAGGAGTTGATTGTGCTCTTCAGATAGCCAAATATTTTGAATTTGCAAACATGACAAATGTCCGCGGTCACCAATACAAACTGAAAAGAAATCACGCCAAACTTGAAGTGCGGGCCAACTTCTTTTCCCAACGGGTGATTGACGAATGGAACAAACTGCCAGCCTCAGTTGTTCAGGCTGAAAGCGTTGAAATGTTTAAAAGAAGACTGGATGCATTTTTACTTGATGAACATATAATTAGTCGACAGCAATGATCGATATACTAAAACGACTATCGCCATGTAACATTTGCTTGTTTTGCTAGCGTCTATCTGTAAATAGGGTTTTCAAAGGCTCTGCCTATCTCCCTTATATATACTGAATTATAATAGCAGGTCACATCTCATTTGTCTGTAGGATAAAGCAGCTATGGTAAGCTTGAAAAGTCTTTCTGGATACGACAGGGTCCTAAGACTGTCAACCAATTTCGTCGCCCGTCTTTACACCTGTTCGATGGGATCACCGTTTTTCTTCATCCAATGCATCCATGCTGGCGTTCCGTATTCCCAATGCGGTCTAATGAAAGAACTGAAGAGCCGGGAAAACAGTTCGGAAGGAAAGACTTTAAAAGCGCGCCTGATCCTGTGCATGATGCTCGTCACCTTTTGAACGGCTCGTTTAGAGTGTTTAGAGGGCATTAGGTTGAAAGCTACCCAGATACCTAGAAATTTGCGCATATCTACAACTTTAAGTGGAATTCCGTTCAGGTAGTACTGGTGTTTGGAGAAACGTCTTCTCCCAGATTCCAAGCGTAAGACTACCCATTTGGGTATATTAAACGTTAGGTGCCACTTGAAGGACCAAACCAGCCAATTTGCCAAGATTTTATTGTACTTTCTGCGTGTCGACAACAAAGCTGATGATTTTCCAGATTTTGGTACCATCTGCAAAGTTGATGGCATGGCAGTCAAGATTATCAGTGCAGTCGTTTATATAAATAAGGAACAGAAGATGACCTAAGACTTAACCCTGTGGAACACCAATTTTAACTGTCTCCCACTGGGATTCAATGGTGATAACAAGTAATGTTTGCATGCCGCATGACAGCAAACATTTGATCCATTTAAAGACGTTACCCTGGTTATCACATTGCCAAAATTGTATGTAACAGTCACCGATAAAGTACGCTGTCAAACGCCTTCTTGATGTTGAAGAAAATGACATCAGCTGAACGACCTTGGTCTATGGCTTATGTATATTTTTCCCGCGAGTAAAGACCACTCGTAAGACATGCGTGACCAGAGCGAAAGCCATGCTGGGAAAAACACAATATGTTCTGCTCTGGATACTTTATTATATGTCTCTTTATAAGTTTAACAAAGACCTTGCCCAAAATGCACGTTAAACAAATGGGACGGTAAATTTCCGACTCCAGCTCGGAACCTCTTTTGTGGATCAGGGAAATAGCGGCAGTTTTCCTTTCATGTGGTAGTTCACCCTGTTTCATTAAATTTTTGAATATCGTCGTTACCGGCTCACACAGGAGATTAGCTGATCCTCGAAGAGCATGCGAATAAATTCTATCTTGATTCGGTGACTTGGCAGGCTTCCGGCGGAGTTATTATATACTTAATAATGTGGGCGAGAATAAAAGATTATTTTTTAGGGTATAAGTTTCCGAATGGCATAGATGCCCTGAGTAGGGGAGCCAAGGAGGATGATTTTCATGAGTGAATACAGACTGAAAGAAGCTAGAGAGGGCTGAAGCTTTCGTTTGTTTACCCATACGCAGCACTCCTTTTCGGGACCGCAGCGCTGGAATTGGGTGATGATCTCTTTGTTTATTGCGTATGTAACCATATAGGATCTTTGGCTGCTCCAACGAATTCTGTAGTATTGTAAGCACATATGTCCTACGAAGTCGTTTTTCTTCACGCTTACAGAAACCCCATTGTCGTTACTATTCCTGCAAGTGTTCAACACTGCCCGTTAGTTGAAATGGCTTCTACATCTTATTTCTTCATTTAAAGGAGATCGGAAGTTCGCAGTTTATCCACAATAGGCAATTATTTGTTTTCTTTCGTTTCTGGGGACGATAAAGATTTAAAATTCTTTAAACTAACAAGCTGAACGTTCTTCAGCATTCGTCCACAGTTCCCCGTAATGTTGTTGCCCACTGTATTGCTGAGAGGTGCGTGCACATGCTGGAAAAACTCCCTTTCAGATGTTTGTTTCAAGTTGCTTAAGTGAGTCAGGCAGTAAGAGCATGCAGAACTCCACGAGCAGTAAATTTCGATTGCTAGCACCCATTGGCGGTAGATCTTGTAAATCCAGCACATTATCCTCGTCTCGGGTGAACACGAGGTCTAGAAAATTAGAACGTTTCCCTTCCCTAACTCGTCTCCTGAACGTTACATTTTGGAAGAATAATATTTCGTCTGCCACCTCAAGCAAACGATGACCAAATTTATCCGTTGGATCCGAAACAGTCCCAGTTTCCCAGTTGATATTAGGATCATTAATGTCTCCAACGATAAGGACATCTTTGTTCAAGCAAGTCTTGGGTAGCTCCGTTAGGAGAATTAAATCACGCTTGACATTCTGGTTTGGGAAAGGATATGCAAATGTGAATGCCAGTGGCCGGGCGTACTTAGTTGTAAGAGTTTAAGATAAAACTTCAACTTCTGCTGTGTTGAAAAGCTCCTCGGAAATCACCGTTATATAAGAGCTAACATAAACAACGATTCCTCCTCCACGGTTTCTCCTGTCTCTTCTGAAGAATTGATAACCACGGAGGGATACTTCATGTTCAAGAATATCTTCTCAGAATCACGGTTCTGTTAGGGCAATTATATCTGGTGTTTTTCATCAAAAAACGTCCGTTTCTCACAAATTTTATTAAAAAGTCTCTGGACATTTGAGTACATGACCTTTATTTTCTTTCTTCTCGAGAAGGACCAGATCTGATGATATAAGGTGTCTGTCACAGGAATGACCCCTCCATCACTCTGATTTTCTTGTCCCGTATTTGGAACCATTTTCCTCCTTTTCAGTCCTCCTATTTAGTTCGGTCCTCAGCTTCCTCATTTTGTGTCTTTCCGCCGGTTCGTAATCCCTCTAAAAAAATACATCTCTTAATGAGTTACGGAGAGCCATTCTTCGTTTTGTAAGGCACGGGACCTGTAAATGAGTTTAAGAGGCCGTCGTGATGGAAGTTCACGATAAGCATTAAGCTTTCCCTAGACGGAAGGCTTTATGCATGGTAACGTATTCTCCATCCTGAAGGGTGGCATGTGAATAAAAATGAAACAGATTCAGTTCATGCTCTACTCTTTCGTTTGCAATCGAAAAATTTGTTTCAGGAGCCCCTTTTATGACGAAAATTCTTTTGCGGTCAAGATGCTTGTTTGGTAACTTAATGCTCTTATTCGCTGACGGAGCTTCAACATCAGGGTGAATTATATTCTGGTAGATAACGATATCTGCGTAAGTGTTAACATTTTTGTATGACGGACTGGTTTCGGCTTGTGAACCTTCACTGTCGTTGCCCTGTTGTAATGTGCTGTACACAGAGCTGTCATGTTCGCTTCCATAAACTAAGTGTTTAATAAATAAATAAATAAATTGTATATTTAAGGCCCAGAGGGCCCCATCATTACAAACTAAGTACCGTTGTTTGAATATATTCAAAGTGGATGATTGCTGCACTATGTGAGCATCCATATGAACAGCAGAAATGAGAAGTATGGTAAACATATCCGATTCAAAACGATTTGCCATTTTTAAAACAAAAGTCAACAACCTTTGGCATATACGGTGAACTGGAAAAGGAAAGCAGTAATAAAAAACTCTTAGGGTTAAATCGGAGGCGGAGTTTGGCGAGCCGCCAATTAAAAAAAAATAGGAGAAAAAAACTGCTTCACTAAAAAATTAATAGCTAGATGCAATAAGATAGTATTGTGATGTGGCTGATACCGTATGAGGGTTCGGAAAGCTCCTTCTCGGGTGAGAGATAATATAGCAGTCAGAGCTACTGTTTATAAACACCAGTGGAGGTGAGAGAGGACGAACTCATCGTAGACAACATGGTCGAAACAAAAAACGGACAGTAGAGGTCACGAGATCATCATCGAGATGCAACCTCGCTGACTGCATAGTCCATCACCAAAGAGTCGAAACCATCAGGACCCGCCTCCATCATCAACAGAACCTGGAGTTTATCGTCAGGGTTGCAAAATCAGAGGAAAGTATCAAGGTTGTCAAGAGTTTGGCAATGCTAGTTTAAAAGGAGGGGAAGAAAAAGGGAATGCAAAGATTGACTCTGCAGAGGATGATGAAAATATTTTTAGAGACCAATATAATATCAGTAGGTATTTGTATAATTTACATGTTTGTTTCTTTCTTGTTAACCTAAATCTTTACATACGCTTGTTTTAATGTTCTTAATAAAAAAAACAACAGCCAGCTTCAACCGGCATGTTGGACGTCTTCTGTTTTCGCTGCTGCATGTCACCGCTGCTCTCTTGATTGTACTGATCCCTCTAAATTACTTTCAGTCAATTGCAATGATTGATATTCATTTCTCGATTTCATTTTACTGATCGCCGTCTCAATTGAACTCCTGACTCTGCTCTTCATCCTTGATGTATAGCTTTCTGGATCTAGCTCAGAGTTCATTACAATCCTCAACAACACTCGCTATCTAGAAGCTGCGTTTTTCGTGAGTCTCCATTCTAACAATCCTCTGACATTTTTCCGTCCTTTTTTCGTTTGTAGTTTAGACACAATTTTCCACTTAGCGTTAATTTATTTTGTTTACCTCGGTTCTTAGCAGTTTCCACCCTCGTCTACACTACAAAATTGGTGACCCCGCTTTTCTATCATTACGCACCATATCACTTACTATGACGGACACTGAGACTAACGCAGACTCTCTTGACGTCCATAGCCTCTCTTTCAAATTGCCCCCATTTACGCCAAGCAACCCTCGCGTATGGTTTACGCAGATCGAGGCAGTTTTCTCGACTCGCCGTATCACCAGTGAACGCACGCGTTATTCAAACGTAGTGCAATCACTTCCTTTCGATGTTGCCATTGACGTCGAGGACCTCCTTGATCCTATCCCTGCTGAGGAGCCATACACCCAGTTGAAGGATGCTGTAGTTAATCGTGTGGCCAAGTCGGCCAACCGAATGCTGCGTGAGCTTTTCACGCAAGTCGAACTTGGCGATCAAACACCTTCCCAACTTATGCGACACATGCGTTCTTTGCTTGCTGGTCGTCATATGGATGATGCAATTTTCCGACAGATCTGGCTTGATAAGCTTCCCCTGCCCATGCAGCAGGTATTGGCTATGCTCGATACGAGCACCTCATTAGATAAACTAGCCACTCATGCAGACAGAATCATGGAATGCTACCCAAGAGGAACCGCATGTTCTAGTCTTCAACAGACATCGATGTCCACTTCCAGATCTGATAATATTGACACTCCTGCTCATCAAGGCACTCCAAAGTCAGACCGTGACCCTTTCCATGTGGCGTTATCATCGTGCTGTAGTGCCTATCGACAGGCCGCACCGTCATCTGACCTTTCGCAAGCCTCAAATATCGTGCGTAGCAGTGATTATGAAGATTTAAAGGATACCGTACACCTTTTATGCACGCAAGTCAGCAACATGTGTTCTATCATCAACAATCTCCAGTCAAATAGTCGTCAACAATATCAACGTCGACGGTCCAAATCACGGGAATGGCAGCCACAGACCGTGTGCTGGTACCATCGTACCTATGGCGTGAAAGCACGCGAGTGTATTCCACCGTGCAAATTACCAAAGAAGCCGCAACAGTTAAACGACAACGCCAGCCAGTAATGGCGACGACTGCTGCTGGCCAACCGCGTCCCAGTTGCCTCTTTTACATCACCGATAAGTCGAGTTGTCTCCGTTTTCTTGTTGATACCGGTGCTGAGGTTAGTGTTATCCCGCCTCGTAGGCGTCACCACCTCAAGCCTTCGCAGTTCTCATTGCAGGCTGCTAACAACACCGTCATCCACACATTCGGACAACAGTCCCTAACTCTTGACCTTGGTCTAAGGCGATGTTTCCAATGGGTCTTTATCCTAGCTGACGTCCAGTCACCGATTATTGGAGCCGATTTCCTCTCACATTTTGGCCTTTCAGTTGATTTGAAGCATCGTCGACTCATTGATACTACAACCCGACTTTTCACCATCGGTACGGTCACCTCTGAACCTTCAGTTGGCATACACTTGACTATTCCAAGTAAGCCATTTGCTGACATTTTGGAGGACTATCCGTCCCTCACTTAACCTTGTCAGTTTACCGAAAAAGTTCAGCACACAGTTCGGCTTCACATAGTTACCACAGGGCAACCTGTTCATGCCCATCCACGCAGACTTCATCCAGAAAAGCTGCGGGTGGCTAGAAGTGAGTTCGAACACATGCTAAATTTGGGGATTATTCGCCGTTCTTCCAGTCCATGGGCCTCTCCTCTGCACATGGTCCCCAAGAAATCAGCCAATGATTGGAGGCCATGTGGGGATTATCGTGCTTTGAACAGAGCAACTGTCCCCGATCGTATCCCATTCCTCATATTCCCGATTTTTCTCACATGTTGGCTGGAAAGACTATTTTCTCCAAGATCGACCTTGTGAGAGCATATCATCAAATACCGGTCGCTGAGGAAGACATCCCCAAGACCGCCACCACAACGCCTTTTGGCTTGTTCGAATTTCTCCGCATGCCTTTCGGTTTGCGTAACGCCGCCCAATCCTTCCAGCGGTTTATTGATGAGGTCTTGCGCGGTCTTTCGTTTACTTTTGTCGATATTGATGACATACTCGTCGCAAGTTCTTCGCCAGCGGAACATGCATCACACTTATTTATTTATTTATTTATTATTTTATTTATTTATTGCCAGTTTACAGGCAAGGTCAAAAGGGATATATACAGTAGGGGGTCCAGCTGACAGTGAAAAAAACTCCTGATCGTTCTTTAAGGTATTTTCAGGAGACAAAACTGCAGCTTGTTGAACAGATTAAAGTTTAGGACAGTGAGGTGTTGACACAGGTGCACAGTGTAGTACTTCTCCTTTCGGTGATGTGGATCTGGTCATCTGTACTAGCAGCAAGTATGCCGGCGAGCGGCTGCTAGCTGTAGACTGAGGAATAACCCGATTACGGACTGCAGAGCCAGCAACATTGCTTTCAGCATGAAGTCTGGCATAGGATTCAGAGTCCGTGGACGCCATCAGAACGGAAAAGAGCTTCCATAGAATCAGCACCCAAAATTCGTGGAAGGTGTCCTGAATGTAGAAAACTAGTGACAGCTCTCGTAAACAAAGGATAGTTTTGCTGAATTTTAATACTTCTGGGTAGTTTATTCCAGATTGCTATAGCGTTTACCGAAAAAAACTGACGGTATTTAACGGTGCGTGCCAAAGGAAGAAATAAGAATACATCTCTATGATTGGTGCGCCGACAGTGATCGAGCTGCCTCAGGGATGTAAGGGGGGTTAAAGGTAAAACCGTTTAAAAGTAGGAACAGTAAAAATAGTCCCTTCTGTAATCTACGAAGCCACAACGGGTCGAGGCTTGTAAGCTCACAGCGTTGTTGGTAGGACAGGTTTCTGTGCTCTGAAGTAATAACTCTTTTAGTAAAGAAGTGCTGGACTAATTCTATCTTCCTCCGTTCACTCGCGTGCAGAAGGCTCAATAGAAACGAGCAGTATTCCAGACTAGGTCTGACATACATTTTATAAAGGCTGGTCCTAATATTGAGGGTTTTAAAATTTCTGAGAATAAACCCGGTGGTTTGGCGTGCTTTAGAGACAATCAGGGCGCAGTGCTCTGACAGATTAAGACTACTAGAATATGATATGCCCAGATCCGTTATAAACCCGGGCACATTTAAGTCATGACCGTCTATGCTTAGATGAGGCTGATGGTTGTCACAACTAACCATAACAGAGCATTTGTGCCAAGAGAGCGAAAAGGCGCCATGTGCGACACCACTGAGCGAAGGCTTGAAGATCCTTTTTAAGAGCTCAAGCACAATGTGGCGATCGACCGGTTTTATAACGATAGGCAACTTTTAAATCATCAGCGTACATAAACGGCCTACCATACTGAAAACAATCAGGAACATCGTTCACAAAAAGGCAAAAATAGAAGCGGGCCGAGTACACTACCCTGAATAACGCCACTCCTCACGTGCGTGGGGTTGGAGATAACATCGGAAATTTGTACCCGTTGTGCGCGATCATTCAAATAGGAGGATATTAAGTTCAGAAGCTTGTTACCTATGCCGAAGGAGGTAAAGTTTCAGCAGGAGGAGATCGTGGTCAACACGATCAAAAAGCCTTTAGTGAAGTCGAAATAAACGGTGTAAATTGCAAAACCACTATCTCTAGATTGTAGCACACGATCAAAGTAAGAGAGCTGGCAGGTGTCACAAGATCGTTTTTCGAGAAACCCATGCTGAGTCGCATTAAGTAGGTTATTCTCTGTTAGGTGACGCATCAACTTGTCTTTAATCAAGGTCTCTAATATCTTCGAGGCTGCTGGCAGTGTATTTATTGGCCTAAAGTCGTCAAATGATGTAGTTCTGCCGTGTTTGGGTATATGCAAAATGTGCGATTCCTTCCATAAAATAGGGAAGGTTTCACTTTTAAGAGCAAGATTGAATATCTTATACAGAAGTGACGGAAATATATCATTTGCATCCGCCTTTAGAACGCTAACCGGGACGCCATCTGGTCCAGGACTGTAAGATTGGCGAGAACGCCGAATGGCTACGGTTACGTCCCAGAGGGTAAAAGTTATGTTTTCGAGGACGTTACCGGTCCAAACCCGGACGTTTTGGAAAGGGGGCGACCGAATGTTCACTGAAAAGTTCTAGACAAGAAAGCATTGAAGCTATCAGCCGTCAACTTAGCGTCAGCTATAGGGTTTCCAAAAGCATCTTGAAGTACAGGGTACTGAGTTTTTCTCTGCGATTTTACAGTCCGCGAAAAGAGTTTGGCAACATTGTACGAAGGGTTTTCGGCAAAGTTAACCTCTTCAGCTAGTCGCTTTTCTTCGGAGAGCCTCTTAGCCTGTTCGAAGATTTGCTGGATCAATGGCAGGACGGAAGTGTCATTTAGTCGATGAAAACGACGCAAGAGTCTACGCAATCTATGGCGGAAAGGTAAAGGGAGGTAGACTTCATCCTTGACATTAATTATTTTCTTGCGTCAAGTGTTTGATCGTTTCCAGCAACATGGTTTGCAATTAAACGTCGACAAATGTCTTTTTGGCGTTCATTCTCTTGATTTCCTTGGTCATCACGTCGATCAGCATGGAATCACACCATTTTCAGAGAAGGTGCAAAGCGTTTTATCTTTTCCGTCTCCGAAGACCCTCACACAACTGCGACGTTTCATTGGACTTGTCAATTATTACCGACGTTTCATTCCCAACTGTGCGACAATACTAGCTCCATTGACTGATCTTTTGAAGTCGAAAGGCAAGCCGATTGAACTTTCACCGGCAGCTCACTCAGTTTTTGAGGCAGCCAAGAAGGCACTCGCTGATGCGACCATGCTGCACCACCTCAACTCTGACGCTTCTACGCAGTTGATTTTGACCACTGACGCTTCCAACAGTGCTGTCGGCGCAGTCTTACATCAACAGGTGAATAACCAGTTGCAGCCATTGGCTTTCTTTTCACAGAAGCTACAACCGGCGCAGATTCGCTACAGTACTTTCTCTCGCGAGCTCCTGGCTATATACCTGGCTATTCGTCATTTTCGCCACCTATTAGAGGGAAGAGATTTTCGGGTTCATACCGACCACAAACCTCTTACTTATGCCCTAAAGGCCAAACCAGATAGGTACTCGCCCAGAGAAGTGCGTCACCTTGACTTTATTTCGCAGTTAACTGCTGATATCCGCTACGTCTGAGGCAGCGACAATGTCGTTGCTGATGCATTATCGAGACCGGACATCAACACCTTGTCATCCAACTTCGACCTGGCGAAGCTTGCAGACCTCCAACTAGAAGACGAGTCCATTGCTGATCTGCGTAAATCTAGTACTCTGCAGCTTTGAGATGCACCACTTCCAGCATCACCAGGTACTGTTTTATGCAACTGGTCCACAGGCACCCCCAGACCTGTTGTACCACTATCCTACCGTAAGGTAGTGTTTGACCATTTTCACTCTCTGTCGCATCCTGGCATCCGCGCCTGTCGCAAACTTATTGCTGCTCGCTTTGTCTGGCCGAAGATGAACTCTGACAGTGCCCTTTGGACTAGGCCATGTTTCGCTTGCCAGAAAAACAAAGTGCATTGCCATACCTTTTCCCCACCAAGCACATTTGCTGTTCCAGACGTTCGATTCCATCACGTTCACTTAGACTTAGTTGGGCCGTTACCACCTTCATGTGGGTACACACATATTTACACAGCAATCGACCGTTTCAAACGATGGCCAGTTGCAATTCCGATACCAGATAGCTCGGCAGAAAATATTGCTATGGTCTTCCTGCATCACTGGATTGCAAATTTCGGTGTGCCAGCCACCACTACCACTGACCGCGGAAACCAGTTTCAATCTACTCTCTTCCGTGAGTTCACTAAACTGCTCGGTTGTGCGCACATAACGACAACGGCATATTACCCTGCTTCTAACGGCCTCGTGGAACGTCTGCATCGTCAACTGAAGACAGCACTGATGTCTCACTCGGACACAACTGCGTGGAGTGACAACTTACCCCTCGTCCTTTTGGGTATTCGATCAGCTGTCAAAGAGGACATTCAATGTACTACGGCAGAACTTGTATACGGTACACCTCTCCGCCTGCCCGGCGAATTTGTGCAGTCTTCCACCGTAGACACCAGCTTGTCGAATGCTTTTGTTCAACAATTAAAACAGCGCATGGCTCAACTGCGTCCAACTCCCACTCGCCTGACATCCAAACGCATTTTTGTGCAAGACGACCTTAAATCTGCTTCATTCGTCTTCGTCCGGCATGACGCAGTTCGCAAGCCTCTTTGTTCACCTTATGATGGCCCTTACAAGGTGCTTCAACGGATGGACAAGTATTACGTCATACAGAAGGCTGACAAGACTGACAGTCTCCATCGACAGACTCAAGCCAGCTTATCTTGAGTGTGTCCCACCGCCCGTTGCTCCATCCAATTACTCCACACCGCCACCATCCATTCCACCTATGTCAATCCCTTCCACTCAACCTTCACACTCGACCACCCTACCCACACGTTTTGCTACTTCTTCTTCACCACAACGCATTTCCTCTCGTTCTGGTAGACATATCCATTTTCCTGCCAATCTTAAGGACTTTGTCGTATAATTTTTTGCCTTTTTTTCATCGAGCGTTTTTTTTGTACAACAAACGCTCTGGTGGGGGAGTTGTGTAGGTATTTGTATAATTTACATGTTTTTTCTTTCTTGTTCACCTGAATCTTTATGTACGCTTGTTTTAATGTGCTAAATAAAAAAAACAACAGCCAGCTTCAACCGGCATGTTGGACGTCTTCTGTTTTCGCTGCTGCATGTCACCGCTGCTCTCTTGATTGTACCGATCCCTCTCAATTACTTTGCAGTCAATCACAATGATTGATCTTCATTTCTCGATTGCATTTTACTGATCGCCGTCTCAATTGAACTCCTGACTCTGCTCTTCATCCTTGATGTATAGCTTTCTGGATCTAACTCAGAGTTCATTACAATCGTCAAAAACACTCGCTATCTAGAAGCTGCGTTTTTCGTGAGTCTGCATTCTAACAATCCTCTGACATTTTTCCGTCCTTTTGTCATTTGTAGTTTAGACACAATTCTCCACTTAGCGTTTATTTATTTTGTACACCTCGGTTCTAAGCAGTTTCGACCCTCGTCTACACTACATATCAAGGGCGCTGCCTCAAATACCAGGAGGACCCTTTTCAAAATCCAAAAGTTGCGAGTTTGAGAAGGAAACAGACAATAAGGGCTTTATATCTTCCGAAGTTAAATGTTTGCGTACTTTGGTTTTGAAAATAGCTAATGTAGACGACAACCTAATTTGCAGTGGAAGATTATTCCATATGAAAGCATATTTGGATGCAAAAAACTGAGACCGGTTAGTTGTGGAGCTAAGGGATGGTGGAATGATCATGGAGGAATTACGAGTGGCATAAGGTCGATCTAAGGGAGTGAGAGCGTTAATTCGTGTAAGATTTGGCTAGAGTTCACGCAAAACAGGAAGCAGAGACCGGCTTCGAGTCTTCTAACCCACAGAAATTTAATGTTTGCTAACTGGCATCAATCTGTATAAGAGATACTGGATCCAGGAAGAGAAAATAGTCTTCGAGTAAAAACCCTCTGAACTTTTTTAATCTTACTGCGGTCAGAGATGTTCATCAGCCCAAAGAGGGGACAGCATTATTCTAGGAAATGAAGAAACTACATGCTGTAGAGGTTTAACTTTATTTCCGAAAAGAAGAAATAATGTGATATAAAACCACATATCTGTGCAGCCTTTGCAGAAATTCAATCTGCATGAGGCAATAATGCTAGCAATAATGCTTTAAAACTAACTTGCAAAACTTATTATTTTTATCTCTGTCTGTTAGTAGTATGTTTTTTTCCATTTTTTACATCATTTATGCTCTATGTCATTCGAATGTGCAATGAGCCGCACGTCTAGGTTTTGATATAGCTTTATGAAACGAATGGTGCTAGCGGTTTCATACAGCTAGATCAAACATAATTAACACTATGATATATAATACAAATATTAAGACTGTATGACTGCATTGAAAGTGTCTTACCATTGAACTCTTCTTGCTCCTAATCTATTTTCACCTTTTTAGCAATCAGTCAACTAAGTCTAATTATTCGGCAGACCCCACACCGGAATCGACTGCGCTCGCATCTGATTGGAAGTACCTATCCCTTCGAATCGACCGCAGACGTTTCTACCTCTGTCAAATGAATGAATACCCTCGAACGTCAATAACAGACTAGTCTTGACTCTAAACATTATTTCCCTGATACATTCATCTTCATTCTGTATAGCTGTTTTAACTTCATTTTTGCTATTTCTAAACCTTGGAAAACAGGTTTTTTTTTACTTAAAACAAACTCGTCATTTCAACACTGCTATTTAAGCAAACAAACAAACCAAAGCTTAAGTGTTTAATGTAAAGAGGAGTTTGTTTTAGGTTTTTTCCTGTGTTCTAAGGATTTGACGGCGCCAAGCAGTGCCAAATCAATAAACCTATTATTATTCGTTTAATTTAGACCTAAGTCTTTAACGGTTGATCATTCTATAAGTGTACTATTTTGAAATACTAGGGGTCAAGGAAGCTTGACGGGGCCAAAACACATGAAACTGCTCTTGGATGGAGAAAATTTCATCTGCCAAGTACAGCTCCAATGTGAGAGCATAAGTAGATCACTGTTGATTTTATCAACGCAACTATTAGCAGTGTCTTTAGAAAATGAATAAATGCACTTGAAATCATCAGCGTAAACGAAATTGTGTGAATTTGTGAGTAAAATTGGAATTTCGTTTATGTACAGAATGAAGAGAAGGGGACCTAGAACCATGCCTTGAAAAACGCCACTCGTGATCGACTGAGGCGTCGAGTAGCTATTACCTACTAAGACCTTCTGGCTGCGGTTAGACAAGTAGGAACCAATTAAGTCAAGGAGAGAAGACCAGATGCCGAGTGCTTCCAGTTTCACCAGAAGACGTCTGTGCAGTACCTTGTCAAAGGCTTTGCTCAGGTCAAAGTTTATCACAACCACTGACTTCTGCTCATTACGAAGGGAAGTGACGAGGTTAAGAAAAGCTAAGTGACTCACTTCGCATGATCTCCCAGGTAGAAAACCATATTGCGTGTCGCTTAAAAGCTTATTTTCTAGGCAAAATTCGACAATTTGCTTAAAAATAATTTTTTCAAGAAGTTTTGTTAGAGCCGGGGTTTCGTCAACACCTCGATAATTATTTACTTCCGAACGAGCTCCCGACTTGAAGAATGGAAGATTAAAAGATGACTTCCATGAGTCAGGAAAGAATCCGTTTAAAAGATACTGAGAATACATGGCTAAGCAATCGGCGAAATCTCGGCACTCTCTTAATAACTGAGTTTGGAATACCGTCAGTCCCCGAAGAGTGCGAGTCTTTAGACGAATTATTTGATTGCGAATTAGTTCTAAGGAGAAATCAATAGTGCTTATAACATTCAATGAGGATGCCTGAAACGTCGGAACCGGTTCAGATTCCATCGTAAGATGATTTGCAAAGAACGCACTAAACAGTTTTGCCTTGTCAGAGTCTTCCAGAACGAAGTTATTGTCTTCGTTTAGTAATGGAGGAATTTCATAACCTCGTTTAGAGGAGGATCGACGGCAGAACCGTTAAGTTACTTTCAGTCACTCTAGGTCACTTTATTGAGGGAAGAAGGCTTTCGCCCTTGAGCTCCCTATTCACATGCAAAAATGTCAATAGTACAAACGTTTGCAGTGATATATCTGACAAATGAAAATGTAGGGTCATCGATATGTGTGGGCCAGGCGCAACCTGCCACTGTTTACACAATCTTCATTATATTGACAATAGTTTCTCAGAAAATGAGTATCTAGTTTAAATTTAAATGTGTCAACAGTTTCTGAAAGGACCACCTCGTCAGGGAGTCCGTTACATGCTCCAAAGACCCTCTGCGAAAAGGCGTTTCGACGGACTTCCGTGTGGACAAACTTCCTCTGCATTTTAAAGGGATGACCCCGCAGATGTTCCGTCCCAGCCAATTCGAAGAAGTCAGCAAATTCTAGGGCACAATCGTGGCCTCTGACAATCCGGTAGGTTTAGATGAGGTCACCGCGTAGTTGCCTGTAATTTAGAGGAAACAAATCAAGTTTAACCAGTCTGGCTTCGTAAGGCAGATGACTTAGATTCTTGACCATCTTCGTAGCCCTCGCCTGCACTCGTTCCAGCTGTAGATAATCCTTCTTAAACCACGGACGCCAGGCCTGGATGGCATATTCCAAGTGAGATCGAACAAATACCCCGTAGGTTTTTTGGAAGAGTAGATGAGACGTTTGTGTGGGACACTGTCCAAACGCCTTCTTGAAATCAGTGTATATGACGTCAACCCTACCATTTTCGTCCAGTGCACGAGTCCACTGCTCCGTGGAGAGTAATAAACTAGAAAGACAGGAGCTATTCTGTCTGAAGCCATGCTGGAGATCTGAGAGTAATTGGTTTTCCTAAAGGAACTTCATGGTTGCCTTCTTGATTATTGATTCTATTATTTTACAGCAAATGGAGGTTAGGCTGACAGGCCGATAATTGTTGACATTAGATCGAGCACCACAGATTTTGCAGAGTGTAAGACGAATCTTAGAGGCTAATTTAAAAATCTCTGCAATCCTTAGATGTACAGATAACGAACAAGTATATTGATCTTTTAATTGCTTCCTCAATTTCTTTAGTCATGGCAAAATAAAGTGGGGGACGGCGGATTCCGAGACGAAAGGCTTGACTGTTTTGGTTGGCACAAGCTCCAGGATGTTATTTGAAACGACTGACATGAAGTCACAAAGACTTGCTGCGTCGTTCATGAAAGGAAAGATACTGCCAGTCTAATGAGTCCAAAAAGTTACTAATTAAGCTCATATCTGCGAGGTAAAAAGCATGATAGGTACGAACGGCACTAGCCTTTATCGATGAAACAATCGGAAGGCAACAGTGAATTAGTGTATGGTCACTTTGGAAGAGGACCTGCTTAAAATCAATGAAGAGGGGAGCAATGGCGTCTGTGAAAATCAGGTCTAAAATATGCTTGTCTCTCGTTGAAGAACGGACAAGCTGGGACCAATTAGAAAACTTAATGGTATCGAGGAAAGGCTTAAATTTGTGTGGAAAAAAGTTTGAAATCCAGTCAATTTCAGGAAAATTAAAATCCCCAGCGTTTATTTTAACGTTAAAATTGGACTCCGAAATCAATTTAAACATTTTACAAAGTTTTGCATCATCATCGGATGATGAATTAGGCGGGTAGTAAATACATCCGAGAATCGCCTTTTGCCGGGGCAATAGGATAATTGATGCCAAGCAGTAATTACCAGAGAATGATGTAACATCTAGATCAAATGGGCAGTGCTTAAATGAAGCTTTAATATAGAGAAGACAACCACCAACACGCTTGCTAATGCGATCTTGACGGTAGAGATCATACTGGTCTATGAAAAGCAAAGAGTCCGAAATTAAGGGATGGGTCCAAGATTCAGTTACACATAAAACATCGGGCATTTACTCGAAAGCAATGGCTCTCAGTTGGGCCATCTTATTTAAAACAGATCTAGCATTAAGTAATATGACATCTAGCTTAGTTCGAGTATCCAAACTAGGGTTATAGTTACTTATAAAAAAGGAAGACTTGGTGGTGGGGAAGTAAACTGTAGAGAGGAAGGTGCTGACGGAAAGTAAAATTGCTGCTGTCTACAATTAGCTAAGCTGTTACTGCTAACTAAATTAGGATTATTGTAGAGAAACATATTTGGGTGGTATCCATTGAGAGGAAGGCTATTTTCTGCGTTAGCAGAAATAGGAGGCCTTAAAATATGATTTTGAGGAATATTAGAATAATATGGGGGGAGAATAAAATTTGAAATTGGAACAAATTGTTTTGGAAAACTGTTACCGTAAGGGGTAGTGTTAAATAATGGGGGAGCCTGAGAAGTTGATTGGTTGGGATAATTGCTCAGGAAATTTTGAGTATATATGGTAGATGCTGGAGGGTTAGGAGGTTTCCCAACTTAAATAACGTTTTTCTTTTTGGAACCTAAGTTTGGAGCACACTTTGACTTGCCCAGGTTATTGATAAGTTTAATAGATTGGACAGCTGAGACCGGAGTGGATAGCGTGGAATGGGAACGAGGTGGACTTGACCCAGTTTTGTTGACTAAGTCAACAGTAGGAATACAAGGAAAACTACGTTGAAACGGAGAAGCAGTCGGTCTTGGCACTTGAGACGGAGTTACTGACATTAAAGGTGGTCTTACGACATGGCTGATAGCTACTGCGTTGGAAATTCCTATTCGCCAGAAAGAAGGCGTTAACGGATTCGTTGAAAGAAGAGCGGAAGTTGAAGTTAAGGAGGTTTTTGAACCGGGCACTATAGGAGATTGCTGTGTTGTCTCGTTATGGTTTGCATAGCCATGACCAAACTTTATAGATAATGGATAAAGAGGCCGAAGACCTATGCGGGAGGGGAGACACATTCCTTCGCTCCATCGGTGTAAGATCCCGACAAAGGAAACATTTTGCAACTTCTAGATAACGAGAAATGCGACCTCGTTGTGTAAAAATTGAGTCCACCTCGATTGGTGAAAAAGGGTGACTAATAAAGATGGACGTTTGCTACGTGAGGAGAGGCGTTTGGCTTCCGCTTATTTGTAGTTGAAGCCGCATGAGTACAGGAAGTCTACGGCAACGTAAATGGGTCGTCTGCCCTGGGAAAGATTTTTTAAAAGAAAATTATAATATCGTTTCTTTCGGTTTGATGTTTCACTGGCAACCAAACGGACAAGAGAATCCAGATGATAACATTCCTGAGAGGGAAGAGCAGATATGTCATCGTCGAATAAGTTCCCCAGTATAGAGATAGCTGATCCAACCTTTAACATAAAATCATTACAATTTTGTAAAACTGAGAGATCAAGCTGCTTAGCTTTAACGATTGGTTGCATATGCATATCACTGCTGTGACTACTTAATGCAACCAAGCAACGCTTCGGTGCAATGGCTGAGAGCTTGCGATGAGCCGAGATTTTCGTCCTCATTTTTGCTAGGAGGCTTTAATTTGGTCAAACTTAGGAAAAAATCAGGCGAATAATATTCTGTGACAAATTTTTTTTTCCAAAATTTTAACTGAGGACCTTTATACGTGCTTGAGAAAACTTCTGAGTATAACAGATCCACCTGACTTATAACGAGGCTATATCGGTTGAAAACGTTGACTCTAAATGTTCACGCCTGTAGAAGTGGACGAGCACCACAGGTATAAGCAGTTGATAGCGTGTTTCATGTGCAAAGGTTTTATCAAAAAATCAGTTAGTAATTTAAGCTTTTGATAAGGAATTCCTGAAAAAATTAGAACTTTCAATTAGTTTTCAAAAACGAGCTTTCAAAAACATCCCTTG
The DNA here is from genome assembly GCA_017591395.1 of Schistocephalus solidus. Taxonomy (NCBI): domain Eukaryota; kingdom Metazoa; phylum Platyhelminthes; class Cestoda; order Diphyllobothriidea; family Diphyllobothriidae; genus Schistocephalus; species Schistocephalus solidus. The sequence goes on along the minus strand of WEDG01005695.1, from coordinate 2,703 downwards.
CGGCGATGTCCTTGTGATGTAATCGAATGACAACGTCCCCATCCAGAATTAATGGACAACCCTTCTTGTGGTTTCTAATGCTCTTTTTGCGGTTCGTCCTGGCTGTTTCTTCAGTAGTTTTCGGTGATTTGATAGTAAATTTGTCGTGCCAGGTAATATAAGTTCACTCCTCACTGTTGCATTAACGTCGACTGCCTTGTTATTCAGCGGAAGTGGCTTCCATGGAGTTTCTCTGGAGATGTAACTCGCTTTCTCTTCCTGGGTGGTTTTGAATTTCCAAAAATGATGCCTCTTTTACGAGGATAGTCCTTGCTTGTCGGTTAGGGAGTTGACGGAATATGAAGGGATTTCCTTTTGCTGTCCAAAATAATGTCAGTCAGTAGGCCTTCCTTCTCTTCGTCTATCTGAACTCACTGATTAAGGTCCTCACAACCGGCACAACGATTGGCTGCTGTATAATCGTCTCATTTTTTGCAGAGTTATCAGTGGCTGATGTCAGTACTCGAGTTCTATTTACCTTTTGTGGCTCCTCGAGTCCAATGTGAATAATCACCCTGGAACCTAATGATTTCATCAGCATTGCTTCCCAAGAGACTGTTTATGAATTAAAAGTTTTTCTCAGTTGATTCTCTGAATTTAAACAATAAATAGGTTTATTGAGTTGGCACTGTTTGGGCGCCGTCAAATCCTTAGAACACAGGAAAAAACCTAAAACAAACTCCTCTTTTCATTAAACACTTAAGCTTTGGTTTTTTTGTTTGCTTAAATAGCAGTGTTCGAAATGACGAGTTTGTTTTAAGTAAAAAAACCTGTTTTCCAAGGTTTAGAAATAGCAAAAATGAAGTAAAACAGCTAAACAGAAGGAAGATTAATGTATCAGGGAAATAATATTTAGAGTCAAGACAAGTCTGATATTGACGTTCGAAGGTATTCATTTGACAGAGGTAGAAACGTCTGCGGTCGAATCGAAGGGATAGATACTTCCAATCAGATGCGAGCGCAGTCGATTCCGGTGTGGGGTCTGCCGAATAATTAGACTTAGTTGACTGATTGCTAAAAAGGTGAAAATAGATTAGGCGAGCGTGGTGCATTTGTGTGTTGGTGCGGCTTTTGTGGATGCGTCCTTTTTGACTGTGACTGATGCCAGTAAATGGGTACTGGTTTCCTGTTGTGTCTCCTCGAGTCCATTGTGCTTAATCACCACGCAGTCTAATTATCCTACGGATTTTTTTTCGCAAGAGACTGTTTATATAGTAAAAATAATTTTTATTTGCTGTTTCGTAGCTAAAAAATTTATTTGATTGTCCATGGCCATGCGCTCATGAGGCAGTCCGTAGCAAGTTGGCCTTGCTGGATATTTGCGGAAGATTTGTAAGAATTGATAAATTTCCATGTATGAAGTTACGGAAAAATGACTCAACTCTTTGTAGTCTTCGAAGATCTTGGAGAAAAGCTGGCGAATAGAGAGCCTTGTTCACAGAGGTAGAAGATTGCAGAGCACTGTTCAGGACAAAATTGAGATATATTTCACAGGCGAAAATTGAAAGGAAAATCGTTGAATCTGATCTTTGTTGATTTGGTAGTGCCGAAAGAACCGGTGGCAAAAACGAGACAGAGCTTGAAGTTATATATTCCCGTTAAAGATGAAGAAGGGTCATCTGATGATGACGGTATCGTGTAAACAAACTAGAATATTTGTGTCTCAAAGTTGCAAAAGTGGCCAGTCGATCAATTTACCAAAAAAAGGGAAGATCCACAGCGGTCAAAAATTTGATTCAAAATTCGAAGGTTGTGACATAATAAAACGCTAATTGGCAATCATCAGTCCAAATGATTTTTTTCCTTTTTTTTTGTAGATCTGTGTAACGGACGAGTAATGCCCGAGAAATTGGCGATGAACCGTATGTTTTTCAATTCAATTCAATTCAATTTATTGAGGGAAATAGGCATGGGTCATTGAGTACCCTATTTGTAACGTAAAATTAAGTGCGGTATACAGAGAAACCGTGTGGGTTGCAAAGGTACAAAAGGCGGTCATAAAATATGGCAAGTGGTGCACGACTCTCGAGGATTAAGATAAATTCCTCATAGCTCAGGCTCATTTTGGAACATAAAATTGTCAAGATTCCTTTTAAAGCTTTCCAGCGATGGTGACATCACAACGTCTTCAGGGAGGGCATTCCATGGTTGAACCACTCTGACGGAGAAGGAGAACTTGCGCGCAGCCAGTCTCGCCTGCTGGATATGCTGTTTCAATGGGTGACCTCGGAGATGGGTCGTGGCGGCAAATTCAAAGAAGTCCGAGAATTCCAGGCAACAGTCCAATCCCTTCACAATGCGGAATGTCTGCAGGAGATCACCACGCATGTAGTACGAAGTCAACATGATATGACTTCTGAATTCCGATGATGTGATTGGGGTTGGCCAAGTGCGTATGGCTTCTATTTTCTCTGCACAAACCTATATGCTAGCCGCGCTGACTTCATGGCCCAAGTAGTTAACTTTCTCGTGTAAAAAATAACATTTATGTGAAGTAAGTGTAAGTCCTGCGTCTCGTTAGGCTACCCGCACGGCCTGTAGATTCTCGTTATGTTGACATAGTTTTTCCGATGATGATCACATCATCAAGGTAAATGAAATAGTTTTAAATAGGTTTATTGATTGGAAAATTACTTGAGCACCATCAAATCCTAAGAACACAGG
>WEDG01005694.1:0-34785 GCA_017591395.1 Schistocephalus solidus | reverse complement strand
ATTGACCTTGACCTTGAGCTTGATAAAGAACGAATCATCTCGACGCTTCATTATCTCATGCTGAAATGCTGTTGCAGTTTTACCCTACTCTACCACCTGACCATTGTTTTCTAAGCAATATTTTTCTCCTACCTTATTTTCAAAAATGAGGGCCTATTGAACTATGCATCCATTTGTAAGGAAGGAGTTTTTTTAACTGCCTATTTTTTCTAGTTCACCATTAATTTGAAAACATCGCTAACTGTTGACATAGCAGGACAAATTATGTCTATATCATTAAGTATATGTACATTTTATCTGCACACATTGTCATAACTTTATTTCGTTACTAATGTTTGCTAAGACAGTGCCTTACCACTGCTTACCAAATACGAATTCTAAATTCTTAATTAATTTTTCTTATAACGTCAGAAATTGTGCACTTATTATGCCTCCTTCTGCATCCTCTACGTTTACACCTTCTCTCATCTTTGCTTCTACGTATAGCTTTCTTTGGACTTATTTGCCAATTGAAATAAGTTCGTTATTATTCTATCTGCATTCAAGCGTCGACTGCACATTTATAATAATAATATTAAATTGTATATTTAAGGCCCAGAGGGCCCCATCATTATTCAATTCAATTCAATTTATTGAGGGAAATAGGCATGGGCCTTTGAGTACCCTATTTGTAACGTAAAATTAAGTGCGGTACACAGAGAAACCGTGTGGGTTGCAAAGGTACAAAAGGCGGTCATAAAATTTGACAAGTGGTGCACGACTCTCGAGGGTTAAGATAAATGCCTCATCGCTCAGGCTCGTTGCGGAACATAAAACTGTCAAGGTTTCTTTTAAAGCTTTCCAGCGATGGTGACATCACAACGTCTTCAAACTTAGTATCATGGTTTAAATAAATACAAAGTGGATAATTGCTGCACTATGTGAGCATCCATATGAACAGCAGAAATGAGTAGTATGGTAAAACATATCCGATTCAAAAAAGATTTTGCCATTTATAAAACAAAAAGTCAACAATCGTTGGCATATACGGTGAACTCGAAAAGAAGCAGTGAAAAAAATCTCCTAGGGTTAAATCGGAGGCGGAGTTCGGCGAGCCGCCAATTTAAAAAAAATAGGAGAAAACAAACTGCTTCACTAAAAAATTAATAGCTTAATGCAATGGGATAGTATTGTGATGTTGCTGACTGCGTATGAGGGTTCGGGACGCTCCTTGTCGGGTGAGAGGTAATATAGCAGTCAGAGCTTCTGTTTATAAACACCAGTGGAGGTGAGAGGACGAACTCATCGTAGACAACATGGTCGAAAACGAAGAGGGGACAGTAGAGGTCACGAGATCATCATCGAGATGCGACCTTGCTGACTGTATAGTCCATCACCAAAGAGGCGAAACCATCAGAACCCACTTCGATCATCAACAGATCCTGGAGACTATCGTCAGGGTTGCAAATTCGAAGGAAAGTATCAAGGTTGTCAAGAGTTGGCAATGCTAGTTTAAAAGGAGGGGAAGAAAAAGTGAATGCAAAGATTGACTCTGCAGAGGATGATGGAAAATATAATTAGAGACCCATATAATATCAAGGGATCTGCCTCAAATACCAGGAGGACCCTTTTCAAAATCCAAAAGTTGCGAGTTTTGGAAAGAAACAGACAATAAGGACTTTATATCTTTCGAAGTTAAATGTTTGCGTAATTTTGGTTTTAAAAATAGCTAATGTAGACGACAACCTAATTTGCAGTGGTAGATTATTCCATATGAAAGCATATTTGGAGGCAAAAAACTGAGACCGGTTGGTTGTGGAGCTAAGGGGTGGTGAAATGATCATGGAGGAATTACGAGTGGCATAGGGTCGATTTTCCGGAGTGAGAGCGTTAATTCGTGAGATATTTGGGCTAGAATTAACGCGAAACAGGAAGCAGAGACCAGCTTCGAGTCTTCTAACCCACAGAAATTTAATGTTTGCTAACTGGCATCTATCCGTATAAGAGAAACTGGATCCAGGAAGAGAAAAATAGTTTTTCGAGTAAAAACCCTTTGAACTTTTTCAATCTTACTGCGGTCAGAGGCGTTCATCAGCCCAAATAGGGGACAGCAGTATTCGAGGATAGGAAGAACAAACATGCGGTATAGGTTTAACTTTATTTCCGGAAGGAAGAAATTATGTGATATAAAACCACATATCTGTGCAGCCTTTGCAGAAATTCGATCTGCATGAGGCGATAATGCTAGCTTATTCGTGTAACTTAACACTGATTCTATTAACTTTTTACTTTCCTCATCTTTACCCATATTCTTTCCACGTGGCTTGGAGAAAGGACCATCGGTAATTTAAGTGACCCTATTGGAACTATATTTTTCTTACCTCGAGTCCCCCATGAACCATGATGTCTCCTCATATCCCCAGTCATCCAAACGATGAAGTCATTCGGACGTACACATTCAGTGGTCCACAGTCTAAAATGCTGCCATTTAGTTGGATGCTTACCATCATTTCAATTCATTTCTGGATCCTAAAATTCTGAGAACTCAAATTCATTGACGCATTTTAATGATATTTTGTTTCATACGCCAAAGTGATCAGGGACGAACCATCTCGACGTTTCATTATCTCATTCTGAAATGCTACTGCGGTAGTACCCTACTGTTCCCCCTGACCTTATTTTCCTTAGCAGTTTTTTCTTCTACCTTCTATTTGAAAATGAATGCCTATCGAACACTCCATCCATTTTTAAGGTAGGAGTTTTTTTCGCTGGCTATCTTTCTGGTTCACTATTTATTTCAAAACATCACTAACTGTTGACCTAGCAGGACAAATTCTGTCTACATTATTAAATATTTGTACATTTTATCTGCACACATTGTCATAACCTTATTTCGTTACTAATGTTTGTTTAGACAGCGCCTTGCCGGTACTGCCCAAATATTAATTGTAAAAAATATAAATTCTGAAGTAAAGGGGACATACGATGGTGCCCTGTGGCACTCCAATCGTAAAAAGGAGAGGGGTCTGAGACCAAGTTTCAACTCTGCCCTACTTGATGTCGGTTTTGGTGATAAGATATGAGAAAGTAAACTAGAGGAGGCAATATGCAATGGCTTATTAACTTAGTTATAAGCCATTTATGGAGGACTTTTTCAAAGCCCTTTTGAGATCGTAGTATACTGTGGCTACCGTATTTGCTTAATCGCTGTTGTTGGAAATGAATTTCAGAAAGTGAGATGGCAGGACTGACATGACTTCTTAGGTTATATGGCATTTCAAGAGCGAGGTACGCAGCTGGTGTTTGTCAAGTAATAAGGTAATTGATTAAAAATAATTTTTTATAGAATTTTGGTGATTGTCTTTTTTCTATGAGCAGCGTGTTGTCTTTCGGTAGAAGATCTGTTTCCGTTTTTATGGATTAATGCAATGCTGGAATATTTTCAGAAATCTGGAGAAAAAATATTCGTTCTAAGTAACGGGAATAGATAAGAGATGAGTATTGGGGTACGCATCAAATGGTTAATAGTACATGGAGAGATTTAATCTGTCACATAGTATGGACACTAGGGTGGTTGTCAAATAGCTGTTTTTACTGTTTCTTCGCTGAAATCGATCTCACTAAGTGTACACGTGGTTGGTTTGGTTGGTTGTTAGCTAGGTTCATCATTGACTCTCCATGTTGCATTAATTAGAATGATGCAAAGGACACTGCACATGGAACATTTTTGGTCCTAGTGAAAAACAATTCTGGGCATCGACACGGTATAATCTGTTTTCCTGTTCAACGGAGTGCGCGGCACCTGAACCCGATCCCAGGTGTTACCTTGAGGGATATGGCACCGTCTCTGCAGCCTGCACCCGTTGACTTCTTCAGCAGACAGTAAGCAACCGTACACGGATGCTTTCTTGCCTAGGGCAGAATCCCGGATCTTAGCAAAGACAGAGCGACTGCATACTGACTGCAATTGTGTTAGCCCTTACCTGATCTGAATTGCTTTCATCCTTACAGGCGGCAGTTTTTTCTCCTGAATAACAATAAGATAGGAAAAACAGTTATAATATAATGCTATATTTCATCTGACAATGCCTGTAAACTGGCATTAAATACAATTATATTTATTATTATTATTATTATTATTATTATTATTATTATTATAACTTAGGCGTATGAAACAAAATCTCACGAAAATGCGTCCATGAACTTAAGTCCTCAGCATCAGACAATGCCTATAAACCGGCATTTAATACAAGTTTTATTATTATTATTAATATTATTATTATTATTATAACTTCAACATCTTTCTGCATCCACGGCATCCAGGCTGGTAGAACGTTATCCAAATGCGATCTCACGAAGACGCTTTAGACTTTTCCGAAGAGTTCAGGGTTTGGTGGTTGTTGTTGTGAGATCCCATGTTAGTTGGAAAACTAAAATGTTTTAGGTGATAACGATTTCGTTGAGGTTGAGTAGCAATGGTGATTCTGTAAATATTTGTATTTTTTGTATATTTTGTATATTTTTAAGGGTAACAGGCATTGCCCTTGATGACCCTATTAATGTTAAGTTATCATTGCATGTGTACAGTCAATATAAAATGTTGTACATTTTAAAATGTTTGAGTCAAAGCATAAGATAACTTCAAATGCGTTTTCACAGCCATAGGCGAAACATTGTGGAAGAAAAGTAGAGCCCGAAAGATTTTTAAAAGGCTGGTTTTAAGAAATCAGGCTGTGACAGTCGTCTTTTTGTCAAATACAATGCAATCAAGCCTTCTTTTAAAATCAATAATGCTTTCAGAGTTAACCATCTCGCTTGGTAACGAGTTCCAAGGTCGAACCACTCGTTGGCTGAAACAACACTTTCTGAGGTTCAATCGCGTGCGTTCGCTATTAACCTTGTAAGGATGACCACGCAGATGAGTTGTGCAGGCAAAGTCGAAGAAATCCTCCGATCTCAGGGTGGAATCATGGCCCCGGATAATCTGGAATGTCCAGAGAAGGCTACACCGTAAGTGCCTGTAGGAAAGAGGAAATAAGTCAAGCTTTTTCAATCTGTCTTGGTATGGTAAAGTCTTAAGACCGACAACCATCTTCGTTGCTCTCCGTTGCACCTGTTCGAGGAGGTCAACATCTTTTTTCATCCACGGTATCCAAGCTGGTACTCCGTAATCTGAATGTGGTCTCACAAAGGCGCCATAGACTTTTCCGAATAGATCAGGTGTGAATATTTTAAACGCACGTCTGATCCAATGTAGTGTACATGTTGCCTTCTGGACTGCTTTCTTACAGTGTTCTGAGGGCATCAAATTCACAGTTGTCCACATGCCCAGATCTTTGTATGTTTCGACCTCTTTTAATGCAGTGCCATTAATAAAGTACTGGTGTCTCAGAGATACTTTTCGACCAGCGCTTAGATGTAGGATCACGCACTTGGATAAATTAAACTTAAGAAGCCACTTAGCCGACCAGGCACTTAGATTATCGATATTCGATTGTAACCCTTTTGCGTCATCAGCGCAGCTGACTTCAGTCCATATTTTAATGTCATCTGCAAACATGACAGCTTCACAATCTAGGTCATTGAGACAGTCGTTCACGTAGATTAGGGAAGAGTAGGGGGCCCAAAAACAGAACCCTGTGGAACACCACTTTCTACTTTTTACCCATTCTGAGCTAGAGTTTCCAACAACAACTCTCTGTACTATGAAAGACAAGAAACTCTTGATCCAATTGAAAAGTTTCCTTGAATTCCTACGTTCCAAATCTTCTGCAAAAGAAGCCCGTGTGGTACACTATCAAAGGCTTTTTGAAGTCAAAAAAATAGAACATCTACTGCATGACCCTTATCTGTGGCCTTTTGTCCATTTCTCGTGCGACTGAAGGGCACTCGTGAGACAGGAACGTCCTGGACGGAAGCCGTGTTGGGCATCGCATAGGATTTGGTTGTTTTCCAGATAGCGCATTTAAATGCCTCTTGAGTAATACGCTCCATTATTTTGCATGCTATGCAAGTTAAACTGACAGGGCGGTAATTTTCACAGTCGAGTCGTGAACCCCCTTTTATAGATCGGGGCGATGAATGCGCATTTCCATTCTTCCGGGAGTTTGCTTTCTTCAAAGGACTTTTGGAATATGATGGACAGTGGTATACACAGTTCGTTAGCAATTTCTTTTAGGGCTAATGCAGGAATTCTATCCGGCCCAGGCGACTTGGCTGGTTTTATACGGAGTAATTCGGTTTTAACTACGGTCGGTGAAAAGTCAAGGTCTATGTCCTCCGTTGTGGATGAGGAGGAGATGGAGGAGTAAAGAGTAAAGGGGGTTACATTGGTTGACAAACTGTTTTGAATAGCAGCAAAATTATTAGGCTCTCTAGTGAAGACGGTCTGGAAGAATTTGGAAAGAAGGGATGCTTTAACCTGGTCATCGGTCTCCAGTTTTTCCGTCTGCAGACCTAAGGGCAGGTATCATCTCCTGAATTCTCTTTGTACTCCGTATGTAGCTATATAGCATTTTGGGGTGTTCCAACGATTTTTGCAGTATGTTTAGCTCAAACTTCCTCCGCAGCTTAGTAGCCTCACATTTAAAAACGTTGCGTTGTTGCTTATATTCCCGTAAGTGAGCATCGGAGCCGGTTTGTCTGTAACGCCTCCAGAAGCGATTTCTTTTTTTGAAAGAGGCCTGCAAAGTTGAGTTTATCCACTTTGGGCGGTTTGTGGTTGTCTTTTTCCTGAGAGGACAGTTGAGGTAAACAATCCTTTTCAATAACGAACTCAATGTCGTCCAATCTTTATTGGTTTCACCATGTAGTTCTGTTTCCCAGGATATCTCTGACAGTTGTCTTCTTATAAGTGAGTAGTCCCCCTTCCAAATGTTTCATACCCAAGTATCGGGTAAATTTGGTTTGGAAAACAGTGAGTACTCGAAGCACAGCGTAATGTGATCACTTGAACCTAATGGCGGTCGGTCCTGTAGGTCTAGCACATTTTCCTCATCTCGGGTAAAAATCAGGTCAAGACAGTTTGATTGTTGTCCTTCTCTCGTCCGTGTTCCAAAGGTAACGTACTGAGAGAGAAGTTTGTCTGTTGCCCATTGTAGTAGTTTGTGGTTGAAGTTATCTGGCATTCCCGTTGCAGTCCATGTTTTCCAGTCAATATCAGGAGCGTTAAAATCCCCAACAATGAGGACAGCTTTCTTCTCGCTGGCTTTGTAGAGTTCCGTTATGAGAATGAGATCCTGGTCAGAAGTGTGATAAGGCGAACGGTACACAACCGATATCGTCAGTGGTCTAGAATACTTAGCAGATATAGTAATGCTTAAGACTTCCACATCGCGTAATGGAATATGTATGTCAGCCATTGCGGTCAGCTTGCGAGTGACATAAACTATGACTCCTCCTCCTCGACTTGGTCTATCTCTCCTGAAGTGCTGATATCCTCTGAGGGATATTTCGGAATCAGTTATTTTTGCAGTAAGCCACGTTTCAGTGAAAGCAATAACGTCTGGTTTTATTTCGTCAACAACGTTTCTTAGGTCATCCAGCTTGTTGAACAGGCTTTGTACATTTGCGGAGATGACTTTCAATGATCGATTCGTCGGGGAGACCCAGCCTTCATTGTTACAGGTTTTAGCCACAGGAATGACCCATTTATGTGGACTATTGGACCGTCTTTGATTTTCAGCCGTTTCTCTCCTCTGCCACTTCTCTCCATCAATTCTTTCCGAAGTTCCCTCATTTTCAGCCGTTCCCTCGGCTCGTAATCCGGCTGAAAAAACACTTGTTTGTGCGATCCCCGTAAGTTCCTTCTTCCTTCTAACAGAAGTGCTGCCTGGGTTTCGTTTTCTAAAAATAATTTTTAAAGGCCTTGGGGATATTCTCATGTCGCGGCTGGGGTCTGCTTTGCCTAGTCGAAAAAGCTTTTTGCACGGTGTAAATTTCCCTTTCTTCAGGACTGCACTAGCATATTCATGAAGAAGATTTAGATCGTGTGTCACTCGTTCCTTCGGAATGCAGGACGTAGATTCTGGGACACCCCGTATTAAAATATTTCGTTTACGATTTATGGGCGAGGTCTTTATTTGCCCGCCCACGCTAGGTTGGGAGTTCACAGAGGTGGCGTTACTCGTGGATGCTGGCACGGTGTAAATTTCCCCTTTCTTCAGGACAGCACTACCATGTTCATGAAGAAGATTAAGATCGTGCGTAACTCGTTCCTTCGAAATGCAGGACGTGGATTCTGTGATCCCCCTTTTTACGATATTTCGTTTAAGATTTATGGATGAGGTCCTAATTTGCCCGCCCTCGCTAGGATGGGAGTTTACAGAGGTGGTGTTACTCGTGGATGCTGGCACTTCAACACGAGAGGGATTTTTGTCCGATGCTGGGATTCTGGGACTTATATTTTTGGATGATATATTACCTGTGCCTTCTGAAACTCGTTTCTGTATTTTCTTGGATCCCTGCCGGTTGCCCTCTCTCCTTACTGGATGCGGTTTAAAAGCTACATCGAGCTCCGTTAACGTATTTCATCTTCCTTGTGGGATGTGATGGCTACGGAAGCTGTGCCTGCGTATGTGCATTTGTCTCCCTCGGGTTCCATCGTTAGGGACTGCTTCTTTTCAGGCAAATTGTGAGGAAGTTTCTTTAACTTCTCTATCTCCATCTTCAGCCCCTGCATATCCTTTTCAATCTCCGAAATTTTTTGAATAAGTTTAAAGCATGTTGCACACGCTTCGTCCTCGTAATTGACATCCAAAAAACTTACTTAACTCTTCGCCCGTTTGGCGGGAGGTGATTTTAAGGAAGCATGTCCAGAAATGAGGCCATTCGTATTATGATTTATGTCTATTCATTCTTAAAAAATTTAAGGTCAGAGAGTTTGTCGTGCGCCGATAGCTCAGTGGTTTCACCGTCGTTCCCCGCACGCTGGTGCCCCTGTTCGAATCTCGGCAGTGCCACATATTTTTGCACGATTTCCGAAGGGTATATTTTTGACTTCCATGATAGATCGCAAAAACGGTAAAGGGTGTTAAAAATATGCGACGAAGGTTTAAGCGGAAGCAACTTTATGAATAAAATATCAAAACGACTCAGCCCTCTGTTGACTGGAAGATCTCGTGGAGTTGCTGGCGAGAAGTGCACAAGAAGAGGATATCGGGCGTATCTGCTGTTTTGCTGCAGTATTCTTGTGAGGATGAAGAGTATGTCGAATAGAATCCAACACTTGAAAAATAAAGTCCGCAAGAGTGACCAGAAGACTAAAATCTCAAAAGTAGTAAATTCCTCGGAGGTCGAAAAATTTAAACCGAATTCGTATGGTCATCGGCAGCATGATTGTCAGCATGATTGTTAAGTGAGGATTTGGGGTATAACTTATATTTTCGTTTTTATTTATAGGGCTTTCGGGTTGCGATGGCGTGCGTAATAATGCTCTTTGGATAGGAGAATTACATTTGCGTCCTTCTGAATCTTTTGGACTTAACAAGAATGTGCTGGAGTTTTGATAGTTTTGATGGTGAAATTTCGTATTAGTATTTGCTGCTTCCGCGGTGTCACTGGAGTCATTATTGGTGTAACTGTAGTCAATATACTACTTTCTAGCAATTTATAATGACTGGATCTATTGTCTCTGTTTTCATGCTGCTCGAAGGTGCTAGTAGTGTATTTGATTTTGGTTTTAACTGTTCATGACCTCCTCTTATAATCTCTTTTTTAGTTGTTCGTTGTTTTGTCGTAGGTGTCAGTGGTAGAAAACCGTGTTGCATGCTCGACTAAAGGAATGCTCTGTGGATTACTTCTTTTCTGGTCTGTGGTTTTATTCTGGAGTTGCCTTTGCAGGTTTATTCTGTACCTAGGAAGGATTTAAGGGTTTGGAAACGTTTGTTTAATGCAGGATTATGTAGTGTCAGTTCAGCCCCGGTTTGAATAAAGAGCCTTACGTATACTGATCTTTTGTGATTTTTTGAATTTTGTCGTTATATGAAAGACATTTGGATGTTAATGCCACAGGACTGTAAATTTTGCTGAATTGAAGGCGTTGGGTTTAAAGATCGTGGGAAATTGTGGATATTAATGTTAATTCTACGTTTTGATCTTTAAGTTACTTTACAGGAAACAAATTTTACGATTGACTCTATTTTTGGAAAGCTCGTGAGTCTATTTATAAATTGATTTGCACCATAAAGAGAATCAAGGATCGTTAATAGAGATTCATGTTTCGCAACAAACTGCTGTAAACGAGAGATGACAGAGAGGTCAATTTTATTAATAGTTACTTTTGAGTCAATCATTGTTTCTGCTTTAATTTGAAGGAAATATACGAGGCTTTGGATGTTAAGTTACAAGGAGTCTAAGAAACAAATAAAGACAGATGCTTTTGATAAGCATTGTGAAAAACTTCAAATTGGATTTAACGTTTGACTTATCTTAGAGTGGAAGGTTTCCAGCAGGTCAGATTTAAGTTTATTTTACCGAGGTGTTACTTTGAGCACCGATTAATGATCGAAATAACAAAACAGTGCGTGAACAGCCAACCAACTTTAGAAGAAATATTTGGCATGGTGACGTAATCAGGTAAAAACCTAACTCAACAACAAAAACTGGGAATCAGGTTTCTCTGACAATATAGGTGAGAAAAGGTAACGTTTTCGTGAGTTATTTTATATTTTCCTCAGAAACCACTCCCCGAATTCACGCAAGATAATGAACAAAAACTCAGTGGCTGAATTAAACTTGAAAAAAGTAAATAATGTTAAAAACTGTCGGCCTGTCAGCCTAATCTCAATTTGCTGTATAATAATGAAATCAATAATTAAAAAGGCGACCATGAAATTCCTGGAGGAAAACCGATTACTCTAAGTGGTACAGCATGGCTTCAGAACGAATTGCTCTTGTTTGCCAGTTTATTGCCCTCCACATAGTAGTGGGCTCACGCATTGGATGAAGATGTTAGGGTTGACGTCATCTAAACTGCTTTTAAAAAGGCATTTGACAGTGTTCCCTGACAGCGTCATATCTATAAAATATTCAAATGAAGCATAAGAGGAATGCTGCTGACATGGATGGCAGATTTTCTTACAGGAAGATTGCAAACTATGTGCGTCGATACCTTGAAATAAAAAAACTACTCTAGTTCTAAGTGGTGTCCCCGAAGGCTCCGTTTTAGGGCCGTTCATCTTCTAAGTGTTCATCAACGAATGTGTCTACGACCCGGGTTGCAGCATTATCATGTTTGCTGATGGTGTTAAAATTTGGAGGACTATCTGATCTGATGCCGATAGACACTCAATTCAAGAGAGACTCAGCAGCTGGTCTGCTCGTTGGCTCTTCAATTTTAACAGTGGGAATTTTATGGTCAGTATCAGTATCAGTATATTTGAGGGAGATGTAGGTGAGTCACCTTTGAATTCCCTATTTGAACATGCAAAAAATAATATCTCGATATTTTGGCGAGGCCAACCTAGTGAAACATAGTTGAAAAAGAGCGGACAGTGAAAAACAACTCCCGGTGATATTTAGGAGAATAAAAACTGTCGCCCTTGGGGGGGGGGTCAAACGGGGGCATTCCAGTCACATGAATCAGCCACATGCTCCGTTGCTGATTGCAGAGACTGTTAAGGGATTTCAAAGGCGGAAGTATATGCCCAGATCATCCTCGATCCATTGCGGGTTCAAACCAAGAGAGAACGTTCATACACCTCATGGATGACGTCCACCAGGTAAAGCTGATGCGAACATTCACGGTGTCACCAAGGTGTCCAAATAATTAAGCAGCGAAGACCTCGAGGATACCAGCATGGGAATTATTTGTGAGTGCAAGACCTCAAACAAAAATAACAAACAAATAAATGTTAGCAATTTTCTCCAGGGTATGAAGTTAAAGCAGGCGTATACAGCAGGATTTATAAGTACTAAGATATTTCGTGACGGCTTATCAACTGCAACCCGTCTTTGCATAACACAGGTAACGAATGAAAATGGACAGCAGTTTGAATTAGCAGAAAATTAATAGATAACAGCAAGTTCCAGTGGACAACGTAAATAACTTCATGAAAGAAATGTTGTGGGGGAGAAGCTTAATCAACTAAAACCATGTAGCATCTAGGGTAAAAATCACCAGGGCAATTGTAGATTGATCACGTGGTCTAGTTGCTTACAAAGATTGGGTTTCTCCCAACGTATGTACGCTGCTTCCAAGTAGCGCAATGTCCGAGTTGTTCGTGCCTGAACAAGAACTTGGAAAGCTGTTTTTAGGTCAACATAGTGACCACTGTCTAGTATATGTTTAGTAATCGAAGAACGTGGTACTTTATTTTCTTGTTATACAACCAATTAGTTAAATGTTCAGCGGCTGTGGTTGCTAATTGCCTTTGCGTTCGCCCAATGTACTTGCATCCACAAGTGCACGTTAATTCGTAAACACAAAATTTGGGGTGGCGTGCAACGGCAAGGCATCCTTTGGATGGTTGATTGGCAGGCTTCTAGTACGATTGATAAAGATGAGCTGAGCTGCATTGTATGTTCTTCCTATGGTGCAGCATAATCGTCGCGTGATCGTATTAGAAATATTGTCACGCTTAAGGGGGAGGGATATGCTAACGGGCTTTTTTGGAACTGAATGTTCCACCACTTTTAGTCGTAAGGTGTTGCAATATTTTTTGAATGAAATGTGCAGGATATCCACAGTTATGTAAGGCTGATTTGATGCAGGCGATTTCTGTATCTCGAGTTTCACTAGAGAAAATATTTCTCGCCCTTTGAAAAAAGTGTATGTACCAAATTTCGTTTCCATTTTACTGGTACAAAGCTTTTAAATTGCAAGTATTGCCCTTCCAAGTTTTTTTTGTGGAAGACAGGGCACCTTCTGTGCACTAGCGAACGGAAGAAAATGGAACCGGTCCAACACTCATTCACGAAAAGAATTTTATCGTTGGAGCACCGTAATCTGTCGTATCAAGAACGCTGTGGGCTTGTTAACATTGATCCCTTATGGTTTCGCCGAGTGCAGAAGGGACTATTTTTGCTTTTTAAGCTTTTGAATAATCGTACATTTAATCCCCTTATCACTGTGAGGCAGCTTGACCATCCTCGGCGCAGCAGTCATCGCAATGTCTTTTTATTTCTTCCATTAGCTCGCACAGTTAAGTATCGACGGTTATTTTCGATAAACGCCATGGTCATGTGGAATAAACTTCCCCATAATATAAAAGTCCAACGAAGTTATTCTTTGTTTAAGATTACCATTACTAGTTTTTTGCATTCAGAACAGTTTCCAAGAATTCTGGGCGCCGACACGGTAGAATCTGTTTTCCTGTTTGACGGAGTGCGTGGCATCTGAACTCGATCCCAGGTGTTACCTTGAGGGATACGGCACCGTCTCTGCAGCCTGCACCCGTTGACTTCTTTGGCAGACAGTGAGCGACCGTACATGGATGCTTCCTTGCCTGAGGCAGAATCCCGGTTCCTTGCAAAGACAGAGACTGCATACAGA
The DNA here is from genome assembly GCA_017591395.1 of Schistocephalus solidus. Taxonomy (NCBI): domain Eukaryota; kingdom Metazoa; phylum Platyhelminthes; class Cestoda; order Diphyllobothriidea; family Diphyllobothriidae; genus Schistocephalus; species Schistocephalus solidus. Next base: position 21,314 of record WEDG01005694.1, on the reverse strand, counting down.
CTGCAACTGTGTTAGCCCTTCCCTGATCTGAATTGCTATCATCCTTACAGGCGGCAGTTTTTTCTCCTGAATAACATGAAAATAGGATAAACACTTATTATGATATATATTCAGGAGTTTTTTTTCACTGCCAGCCTCTACCCACTGAATATTTCACCTGACAATGCCTGTAAACTGGTATTAAATAAAACTACTACTACTACTACTACTACCTTTTCTGAGCCATCATCCTCTCTGAACATGAGGATGTCTAGGAAAGGTAGCGTGTTGCTCTGTTCCATGTTCAATGTAAATTTTATCTTATGATGCAATGTATTCATTGTAGAAAGAAGGTCTACGGCGTCTGTCTTGTTATCAACAATCGCAAATATATCATCTACGTATCTTCTGTATAATATTGTCATCTTCAATTTTTAGAACACCTTTTCTTCTAAGTGACCTATAAAAACATCGGCGAACGTTGGTCCGAGTGGACTTCCCATTGCGACTCCATCAATTTGTCTGTAGATTTGCCCATTAAAAAGCAGGTGAACATTTTTGGTGCATAGTGTCAACAATTCACGTAGTACTTCGGGCGACAGACGGGTTTTAGTCGCATGGGCGCATATAACATCTATTGTTTCATCCAATTGTACATTTGTAAATAAATATTCCACGTCCAATGAAAGCATACACTTACGGGCGATGTTTAAGCGCTTAATGTCTTCAATAAAATGAAAACTGTCTTTCGCGGTATAAGTGGAAAACTGTTTTCAAATTTGTTGTAGCTCCCTAAAAAGCCATTTAGCTAGTCTATGTTGAGGTGCATTAGACATTGAGAGAATTGGCTGTAGAGGTATATCCTTCTTATGTGTTTTGGGTAATCCATGTAATCTGGGGATATATGAACCTTATGGTTTTAAGGAGACCACGGTATTAGTATCAGTTAGGTTTTTGTCCAACAACTGTTTAAACATTTTCCAAACTGATTTCTCCATTGCTTTAGTTTCATCTTTCCCTGATGTCTCTAAGCAAAATTTACTTTGGTCATTTTAAATTGATTCCATTTTTCTCACCTAGGCCTTCCGGTTAAGGATAATAACTCCATGGCATTTTTCAGGCTTGGAGATTATTATTTGTTCATGATGTTTCAATGCGGAAAGGGCAGCCAAGTGTTCTTTGGTTAGAGGTTTCAGTTGTGTTATGGGAGCTTTACGGTACTGATGAGCAATGTTCACAAGTTTAGCTTTCCACCAGCCAACGTCGTCAATGGATCTGGGTACTAGGTTAGCTAGTTGAAAATTCAATTCTTCAAACTGGGCCTCAATTTCAAATGGGTTTATTCACCTGTTCGGCACACAAAAGTCGAGTCCTAGTGATAAAGCTTCTGATTGTAGCTTATTGAGTTTAATCTCTGCTAGATTGAGAATAACTTCATCAATGTTCAGAGGAAAATTTTCATCCGTAGGCCTCTTGCATAAGGACTTCCTTAGTTAAGAGCAATGTGAGCCTCTTGACTTACTTAGTGTAATGCACACATGTTTCATGAACATTAACCAACAGTAGAAACTTAACTTGTGAAGGACATGTTTTGTCTGATCCAGGCGATATTTGATGAGTGAAACGTTCCCAACTGAGTGTTCAATTTTTGATTGTGTAAGGCGGTCCAGACCGTTTCACACATCAAATCGCGCCTGGATCAGACAAAACATGTCCTTCACAAGATAAGTCCTTATTCAATTTTATTTATTTATTGCAGTTTACAGTCGAGGTCAAAAAAAATATATACAGTAGAGGGTCAAGCTGACAGTGAAAAAAATCCTGGTGGTTGTTTCAGGTGTTTTCAGGAGAAAATACTGCAGATTATTGAGTAATTAAAGTTCAGGACAGGGACGCGTTAAAACAGGTGCCCGGTGAAGAACCTCTCCATTCAGTGTTACGGATCCGGTATTCTGCGCCAGCAGGTATGTCGGCGAGCGGCTGTTCGCTGTCGAATGAGAAATAAGCCGATTGAGGTCTGCAGAGCCAGTGATATTGCCCTCAGAATGAAGACCGGCACAGGATTCAGAGTCCGTGAACACCATCAGAACCGAAGAGAGCTTCAACGGAGTCAGCACCCAAAAGTTTTGGAAGGTGTCCTGAATGTAGAAAACTAGTGACAGTTCGCGTAAAAAAGGGATAGCTTTGCTGAATTTTGATACTTCTAGGTAGCTTATTCCAGATTGCTATAGCGTTTACCGAAAAGAAAAAACTGTCGGTATCTTACTGTGCATGCCAAAGGAAGAAATAAAAATACATCTCGATGACTGGTGTGTCGAGAGTGGTCGAGGTGCCTCAGAGATGTAAGGGGGTTAAATGTATGACTGTTTAGCAGTTTAAACAGCACAAATAGTCCCTTCTGTAATCTGCGAAGCCACAGCGGGTCAAGACTTGTAAGCTCACAGCGTTCGTGGTAGGACAGGTTTCGGTGATCTGAATAGAAAACTCTTTTTGTAAAGAAGTGCTGGACTGATTCTATCTTCTTTCGTTCACTAGCGTGCAGAAGACTAAATAGAAACGAGCAGTATTCCAGACTAGGCCTGACATACATTTTATAGAGGCTGATTCTAGTTTTGACGGTTTTAAAATTTCTGAGAATAAACCCAGTAGTTTGGCGTGTTTTCGAGACAATCAGGGTGCAGTGCTCAGACAGATTAAGACTACTAGAATATGATATGCCCAGATCCTTTATAACTCCGGGCACGTTTAGATCGTGACCGTCTATGCTTAGATGGGGCTGATGGTTGTCGCCAATAACCATAATGGAGCACTTTTGCCAAGAAAGTGAGAGGCGCCATGTGCGACACCACTGAGCGAAGGCCTGAAGATAATTTTTAAGAGCTCAAGCACGATGTTGCGATCAACCGGTTTATATTGATAGGCAACTTTTAAATCGTTAGCGTACATAAAGAGCCTACCATACTGAAAAACAATCAGTTTAATCGTTGACAAAGAGGCAAAATATAAGCGGGCCGAGCACGCTGCCCTGAATAACTCCGCTCCTCACATGCGTGGGGTTGGAGATAACATCAGACATTTTAACCCCTTGTGCGCGAGCATTCAAATAGGAAAATATTAAGTTCAGAAGCTCGTTACCTATGCCGGAGAAGGCAAGTTTCAGCAGTAGGAGATCATGGTCAACACGATCAAAAGCCTTAGTGAAATCGAAGTTAACGGTATAAGTTGGAAAACCGCTGACTCTAGATTGTAGCACATGATCAAAGAAAGAGAGTTGACAAGTGTCACAAGACCTTTTTTCGAGAAAACCATGCTGAGCCGCATTAAGTTGGTTATTCTCTCTTAGGTGACGCATCATCTTGTCTTTGATCAAGGTCTCGAAAATATTCGAGACTGCTGGTAATTTATTGTTTGGCCTTAAGTCGTCAAACGACGTAGGTCGGCCGTGTTTGGGAATAGGCAGTATGTGCGATTCCTTTCATAAAATAGGGAAAGTTTCACTTTCAAGAGCAAGATTAAATATCTTTTAAAGAAGGGACGGAAATATATCGTTTGCATCCGCCTTTAGAACGCTGACCGGGACGCCATCTCGTCCTGGACTGTAAGATTGACGAAAACGCCGAATGGCTACGGTCACGTCCCAGAGGGTAAAAGTAATGGTTTTGAGGACGTTACCGGTCAAAACCCGGATGTTAGGAAAGGGGGCGACAGTATGTTCACTCAACGTTCTAGACAAGAAAGCATTGAAGCTATCAGCAGTCAACTTAGCGTCAGCTATTGGGTTTCCGAAGGCATCTCGAAGTACGGGGTGCTGCGTTTTTCTCTGCGCTTTTACTGTGTGCAAAAAGAGCTCCGCAACATTTAACGAAGGGTTTTCGGCAAACGTAACCTCATCGGCCCGTCGTCTTCCGTCAGACAGCCACTTGGCCTCTTGAAAGATTTGTTGGATCAGAGGCAGGACGGAGGTGTCGTTTTGTAGATGAAAACGACGGGAGAGTCTACGCAGTCTGCGGCGGAATGATAAAGGGAGGTAGACTTCATCCTTGACGTTAATTATTTTCTTACGGGGAACAAAACGAGAAATGAGTGGACCTAGAACATTGGAAAAAGTATCAGTACAAACATTCACATCCGAACATACAAAGAAGTTAGTCCAGTCGTGGAAATTTAGGTGTGTTAGCAATCCCCTCATATTTGCTGATCTGAAATCACGGAAAAAGCTTTATTTTTTGGAAAACGTTTCAGCAGCCTATAGTTCTTGTGTTGAAAGAACTATTATATGATCAGAATTCCCAAGTGGATATAAAGATGACACTGACAATGGCTGACAACCTCTACAAAAAAAGTAGATCAAGTATGGTTGATCCTCGGGTGGTTAAATCAACTACCTGGTCCAACATGCCTATATCTATGGCCTCAAGTAGGTTTTCGAACTCTACAGGACCGGACGTTGGAAACCAGTGAACTTCAGGAAGATTTAAGTCACCTGTAATCAAGCAGTGCTTCAAATTTAAGTCAGCTGCGGCGTGAAATGCTAGCGAGAGACAAAGATCGTAATCCTCGCTGGCATTGGTTGGGCGAAAGACACTACCAACGAGTTAGAGGTAGTTATCTTTTAGAACTACTCGGAGCCAACAGCTCTCCTCTACCGCGGTAAATTGGCGATAGTCCAATGGAAAAAATTTAAGTGGTTGCCTAACATAGATACAGCTTCCTCCGCCACGGCCCTCGTGTCGATCATATCGAATGTAAGCGAAGCCTAGAATAGAGAGTTCGGAGTCGGATACACAGGGGGTTGCCCATGTCTCTGTAACTATTAGAATGTCAGGGCGGTGGATGAAAACCAGAGTCTGGACCACAGGCATCTTATTAATCAGAGATCTGGCATTGAGGACGATTAGTTTAAGTGGGCACGTTTTTGGTTTCTAAAACGGGACAGTTAGGCTGTCAGGGTGACTGCCTTTGGTCAAAGAAATACTCTTTTCACTTGAACTATCTGTCCATCCCTTTATTTTCAGATTTGCCTCACCATTGGCTTTTCGTGTTTCCAGTGCTATTATTAGCTGTCGCATTTTCATTCGCTCTTTCAACCACCGCGCTCTCCTTAAAACCATAAGGTACACATATCGCCAGATTATATGGATTACCCAGAACACATAAGAAGGATATACCTCTACAGCCAATTCTCTCAATGTCTAATGCACCTCAACATAGACTAGCTAAATGGCTTGTTTGGGAGCTACAACCAATTTCAAAACAGTTTTCCACTTATACCGCGAAAGACAGTTTTCATTTTATTGAAGAAATTAAGCGCTTAAACATCGCCCGTAAGTGTATGCTTTCATTAGACGTGGAATATTTATTTAAAAATGTACCATTGGATGAAACAATAGATGTTATATGCGCCCATGCGGCTAAAACCCGTCTGTCGCCCGAAGTTCTACGTGAATTGTTTGACAATTTGCACCAAAAATGTTCACCTGCTTTTTATTGGGCAAATCGTTAGACAAATTGATGGAGTCGCAATGGGAAGTCCACTCGGACCAACGTTCGCCGATGGTTTTATAGGTCACTTAGAAGAAAAGGTGTCCTACAAATTGAAGATGACAATATTATACAGAAGATACGTAGATGATATATTTGCGATTGTTGATAACTAGAAAGACGCCGTAGACCTTCTTTTGACCATGAATACGTTGCATCATAAGATAAAATTACAATGAACATGGAACAGAGCAACACGCTCCCTTTCCTAGACGTCCTCATGTTCAGAGAGGATGATGGCTCAATAAGGCGCTCTGTCTTCCACAAAAAAAACTTGGAAAGGTCAATACTTGCACTTTAAAAGCTTTGTACCAGTACAATGGAAACGAAAAATGGTAAATACACTTTTTTCAAAGGGCAAGAAATATTTGCTCTAGTGAAACTCTAGATACAGAAATCGCCTGCATCAAATCAGCCTTACATAACGGTGGATATCCTGCACATTTCATTCAAACATATAGCAACTCCTTACCACCAAAAGTGGTGCAAAATTCAGTTCCAAAAAAGCCCGTTAGCATATACTTACCCTTTAAGGGTGACAATATTTCTAATATGATTAAGCGATGATTATGCTGCACCATAGGAAGAACATACAATGCAGCTCAGCTCATCTTTATCAATCGTACTAGAAGCCTGCCAATCAACCATCCAAAGGATGTCTTGCCGTTGCATGCCACCCCAAATTGTGTTTATGAATTAACGTGCACTTGTGGATGCAAGTAAATTGGGCAAACGCAAAGACAATTAGCAACCACAGCCGCTGATCATTTACCCAATTGGTTGTTTAAACAAGAAAATAAAGTACCACGTTCTTCGATTTCTAAACATATACTAGACAGTGGTCACTATGTTGACCTAAAAACAGCTTTCCGAGTTCTTGTTCGGGCATGAACAACTCGGACATTGCGCTACTTGGAAGCAGCGTATATACGTAGGGAGAAACCCAATCTTTGTAAGCAACTAGACTACGTGATCAATCTACAATTGCCCTGGTAATTTTCACCCTAGATGCTGCATGGTTTTTAGTTGTATAAGCTTCTCCCCCATATTTTCTTTCCTGATGTTATTTGTGTTGTCCACTGTACCTTGCGGTTATGTTTTGATTTTCTGTTAATTCAAACTGCTTTCCATTTTCATTCGTAACCTGTGTTATGCAAAGACGGATTGCAGTTGATAAGCCGTCACGAAATTTCTTAGTACCCATAAATCCTGCTTTATACGCCGGCTTTAAATAAATGTTTCTTAACTACAGCTATTAGTATCATTAATACCTTATTTTCTGACGTCACGCTTGCAGCTTTCAGTTAGTGTTGTAGCTTGCACCATTATATCGATCTAACTTTCGCTTAAAAACCTCCAAGGAGTCCAACATAACAACATCCAGTGGAAGACTATTCCAAACTTCGACTACTCTTTTGTAGAAGAAGTACTTCCGAGTGTCAAGCCTTGCTCCAGTCACACGTCATTTTAGTGGATGACCTCTCAAGTTCATTGTTGTTGCTAACTCGATGAAATCACCTCGGACGTGACAACAGTCCCCGATGCGTCGTATGCGGAATGTTAATATCAGGTCTCCCCGAAGCTGTCTAAAGCACAAGAGAAAGAGATTGAGATTCAACACTGTGTTTCATAAGGCTGTGAGCCATCTCAAAGGACAAGTTTTGTTTCTCTACTGTGGACCTTTTGAAGGATGTTGATATCTTCAGCTCTCCAGGCTTGCAAAGCAGACTCCAACTGTGGCCGCACGAATGTTCCGAAGACTTTAGCGAAGCAGTTGGTAGTAAAGGCTGCAAAAGCTCGTAAAACGAGGTACATAATCGACATGGCTGACTTCACTACTTTTGCGCAATGTAAGGAGGGTTTAAGCGAGGGCGTGATCCAGACTCCCAGGTCCATTTGGGCATCCACTTCTTTCAATTGAATGCCTTTCAGACTGTAAACTGTATGGTTCGAAGAATCGCTTTTCCCGACTCGAATGCTGTTGCACTTGCTCTCATTTAACGGCGAGAGCCAGTCATTTGACCGTTTCTGGAATCGATTTAAGTTTGCCTGCAGATTCTCTTCGTCAGCCGCAGTTTGAATGACGTGCCAAAGTTTGAGATCATTGGCAAACAGGGCAATATCGCAGTCCAGTTCGTTGGCACAATCGTTGATGTAGACAATGAACAAAATAGGGCCGAGAACAGAGCCTTGGGGAACACCACTCTCAACCTCAACCTTAGTCGACTGTTTGTCACTGATATGGACAGTTTGTGAGCAGCCAGTTAAGAAGTTTTCTTTCCATGTCAGAAGTCTACCTCTTAATCCTATATGGTTGAGTTAATAAAGAAGGCAGTGGTGCGGCACGCTATCAAAAGCCTTTTTGAAGTCGATATAGACTGCGTGCATCGTATTTGTTCTATCGACCGCCTCAGTTCAACGTTCGAAACAGTAAGGCGAATTTGTGACGCAGGATGTATCTCTACGAAAAACCGTGCTGGACCTCGGATAGCAGATTGTTATGGTCCAGGAACTGCATTAGTTGTTGCTTAATTATTTTTTCCTTGCTTTTGCAGAAAACTGAAGTAAGGCTGACCGGTCGATAATTGTTCGCAGTGACCGGCTTTCACCCTTAAAAAGTGGCGTAATACATGCGGATTTCCAGTTGGCTGGTAGACTTTTGGTCTTAAAGGATGTTTGGAAAAGTGAAGAGAGTGATTTTGCCAACTCTTTCAAGAGCTCTATCAACAGCTTGGCAAGTACTTCATCGCAACCCAGTGACTTAGATTCCTTTAATAGAAAACGTTCCTTAAGGACAGTAAATAAAAAGGTTAATTGATTTGGCACTGCTTGGGCGCCGTCAAATCCTCAAAATACAGGAAAAAACCTAAAACAAACTGCCCTTTTCTTTGACCACTTTAGTTTTGGTTTGATTGTTTGCTTAAATTACAGTGTTCGAAATGACGAGTTTGTTTATAGTAAAAAAACCGTTTTCCAAGGTTAAGAAATAGCAAAATGTGAAGTTAAAAGAGCTATATAGAATGAGAATGAATGTATCAGGGTAAGAATGTTAAGAGTCGAGATGAGCCTGTTATTGATATTCGAGAGTATTCATTCGGCAAAAGTAGAAACGTCTGCGTTCGATTTGAAGGGAGCGGTACTTCCAATCAGATGCGAGCGGAGTCGATTCCGGTGTGGGGTTGTAACGGACCCGAACTACCCGTGTTGTTTAAACGAGACCCTCTTCCGTTTTTGTAGACGGGCTGTTAATCTGCACGCGTCAATAAACCGGACACGTCACCGCCGCTCAATAAGTCGTTTTTATCTATCGCCCCTTCGTCGTTAAAACCGTAATCACTTCCTGTTTATCGTTATATTTACATCCATTGTATTGAGATTATTCGTTCACATATATTGTACCCATCGCCTTAACCTATCCCATATATGTTGTCTTTATATCGATTTCTTGGTTATCTATCACTCATACTATTATATTGGAAATGTCTGAGTCTTCAGAAGACACAGTGTCGAAGGATACCCTCGTGAAGAAGGATACCGAACTATACCCACGATCGAGTAGTCCCGCTTCATCCCCATCGCCGAATCTGCCAGACGCTACAATGGTGGTAGCGACAACCAGACCCAACTCCTCTTCAGTTATTCCACACAATCATCTCCCTAACCTTGACCAACCCTCTCAACGCAGAGTGTCCCAAGCATATCCCCTCCTCACACCAGAACCCTACGACGCCGGACACAACATCCGCAACTGGTTGGTCGAGCTGTCCTTTTTCCTAGTTGACCTTGCCCCTGCAGATTACATGCGATATATGTTACGGTTCCTCACACCCCACACCCGTAAGGTGGCGATGACTTCCAGAATTTCCCTCCACACGCCCTTCCATTCCGCCCAGGACATACTAAATTTCATTATTCCACAACCAAAGTTCCCCCTCAGCAGCCGGCGAGCGACTGTACATCCGCCGTCAAGCGCAACAAACCGCCGACGTGTTTGCCACCGAGTTAATACAACAGGCACTTCGCGCCTTCCCCACCTTACCCCAAAAACGATCACGATGACCTAGTGCTCGACCGGTTCACATCTGGTCTCCGAGATCATGCAGTCGTAAATCACTTCATCCTCAACCCGCCTACAAACCTGACCGCTGCACTACAACTCTGCCGGTGCAATGACAGCCGCAAAATCCAAGACATCACCCCGAACCCCTGCAAACCCACCCCAATGTACCGGACCGATATCTTACCCCCTTCCACATCCACGCGACCCCCGGATACCCGACCATCTACCAAAAGAACAACGCTTCCACAGCGGTTCCCAAACCACAACCCAGGGTGCCCATAATGCGCGGCGTACGGAACCCACGCACGTCATTGCGGACACAACTCTCCCTGTACGTCCCCGTTTGTTAACTCTACCCATGTTAATCAAACCAGTCCTTTGTCTGCATTTACCGTTCCTCTGCTCTTTGACAACCACACGATCCACGCACTTGTCAATACTGGAGCTAACGTATCCCTAGTGACTCCATTTAACCTCCCCGAACATTTGCTTAGTCTCATAGAACCATTGCCCACACCTCAACATCTCCGAGCGGCAAATGGTACCTCGATACCTATTTCCAGAACTGTTACGTTACAAGTAGTCGTCAACGGTTCCCATGTGACACCCAGAAGCTCGTGGCCCCTCGTCCTTGGATAAGAGATTCTCACGACCCATGACTGCATCGTCTTCGCCCGCGACCGACGGTTATCATTAGCCCCGCACACCAACCTGACTGCCCCAGCAACCTCTTCCGACGACCATGACCTCAGGTATAATGCTGTCCTATCAGCAACCGCTTCAAACCCCACACCTTTAGCTGAAATCCTCCCCTCCCATACTCAGTAGGCACCGTAACCCATTCCCAACTAAGGAGCCTTCTCACCTCTTTTTGCCGGACTCTTCACATTGTCCATGGACACAATCGGCCGTACACACCTAGTACAGCACACTATCGACACTTGCGAAGCCAAACCGATCTGGCAACCCCCACGACGGATCCTAGTACGGTACCCTGACGAAGTCGAAAAAATGTTGGACGAGTTGTTGGAGGCTAAGATCAGCCGGCCTTCCTCATCTCCTTGGGCATCCCCCATAGCCTTAGTACCCAAGAAAGACGGTTCCCTACGTCTACGCATAGACTATCGCCGACTGAACTCCGTGACGTTACGCGATTCATTTCAACTACCACGCTCAGACGATACCCTCGACGCGCTTGGCAACGCCGCCTGGTTTTCTTCGCTCGACCTTAAATCCGGGTACTGGCAAGTTTAAATCTATCCCAATGACCGCCACAAAACTGACTTTACTGTTCCTCAAGGCCTATTTGACTTCCAAACCTTACCTTTCGGACTCTTTAACGCCGCTGCAACATTCCAACGCTTCATGTACCGTGTCCTAAGGCACCTTATTCCGTATAAATGCCTCGTCTACTTAGACGATATAATCATTTTTTTGGCACTCCACACAGGAACACAATGAAAATTTACGAGAAGTACTTGAGGCCCTCCAGGACGCAGGCCTCACACTCAATCCGACGAAATGTTTCTTCCTTCGGGCTGAAGTACAATTCCTAGGACACCTAATCAACCCTGGATATATTTCCCCCCTACCTGACCGCGTACAACGGGTACGCACCTGGCCGATGCCCGCGAACCAGGCAGAACTACGCAGTTTCCTAGGCCTAGTATCGTACTACAGACGTTTCATACGCAACTGCGCCCACACTGTCAGCCTACTTCACAAACTCACCGAAAAGTGTAGAGTGTTTGTGTGGTCAGACGACTGCGCTCAAGCCTTCAACGATTTACGAACTGCTCTGTGTTCCGCCCCATTACTTGCCCTCCCGAATGTAGACAAGGATGCGCCCCCATTCATTTTAGACACATACGCAAGTGAGTACGCCATCGGCGCAGTTCTGTCACAAACCGGTGCAGAAAACGTCGAACACCCTATTTGTTTCGCCAGTAGCAGCCTGACGGAAACACAACGCCGGTACTGCACGTTCTGCAGAGAATTGTTAGCTATCGTAGTATTCCTCCGGCAGTTTAAACATCTACTGATCGGCAAACGTTTTATTCTACGCACAGACCCCCGAGCATTACAGTGGTTGTGCTCATTCAGGGACCCCATGGACCAACTCGCACACTGGCAAGAATTCCTGCAGGACTTGGACTTTGACTGCCAGTACCGTCCAGGGCACAAGCACGGCAACGCGGATGCGCTATCAAGGTTACCGCAAAACGACGACCCTACGACAGACGCAACGACCGCGAGCATTAACGCGATCACAGCCTCGGAACCCACAAGGCACACTTGGTCGATAAATCAGAGCAGAGATCTGGACACGGCTATCATATCGTTGTTTCTACACTACAACTCAAAACCAATGAAACGCCTTCCACGAAATATAGCTTTTTCTTTGATTTTCGATTAGCGCTTTCGACAGAATTATTGATACATCTTAACTTCCACGACTGGTCTTATTTCTTTATGTGTCAGGATGTGAACACCTGTTCCGGTATGCTTTACCAAGTTTAAGATCCACTTATTTCTCGTTTTGTTCCCCGTAAGAAATTAATTAATGTCGCGGATGAGGTTTATCTCCCTTTATCTTTTCACCGTAGGTTGCGTAAACTCTCTCGTCGATTCCATTTGCAAAACGACATTTCCGTTCTGCCCTTGATTCACCGTATTTTTGAGCAGGCAAAGAGGCTAACCGAAGAAAAACGGCTAGCTGAAGAGGTCAAATATGTCAAAAACCGTTCGTTAAATGTAGCGAACCTTTTTTCACGCGCAATTAGAACCCATAGTAAAACATGGCACCCCGTACTACTGGATTCCATTGGCAATCCTGTAGTTGATGACAAATTGACGGCTGATAGTTTTAACGTTTTCTTGTCCAAAACATTTATTTAAAATTCGACCGCTCCCCCTCCGCCCATCCAGGTTTGGACCGGTGCCGTCCTCGAAACCATAACTTTTACCCTCTGGGACGTAACCGTAGCCATTCGACGTTTTCGTCAATCTCTTAGTCCTGGACCAGATGGCGTACCGATCAGTATTATAAAGGCGGATGCTAATGATATTTTCCCGTCACTTCTATGTAAGATATTTAATCTAGCTCTTGAAAGTGAAACCTTTCCCAGTGTATGGAAGGAATCGCATATTCAACCTATCCCCAAGCACAATCAATCTACGTCTTTTGACGATTTTAGGCCAATCAACACACTGTCCGCAGCTTCGAAAATCCTGGAGACCTGGATCAAGGATAAGATGATGTATAATTTAACTGAGAATAACCTATTGAGTGCAGCCCAGCATGGGTTCCTCAAAACAAGGTCTTGTGACACATGTCAGCTCTCTTTCTTTGATCATGTTCTACAATCTAGGGATAATGGCTTTGCACTTTACATAGTCTATTTCGATTTCACCAAGGCCTTCGATCGTGTTGACTATGCCCTTCTTCTCCTGAAACTCTCTTCTTTCGGTATATGTGGTAAACTTCTGAGTTTGATATCTTCTTACCTGAGCTCTCATACACAACATTTTAAGATCTCCAATGCTATCTCAAACTCGGCACGTGAGGAGTGGAGTTATTCAGGGTAGTGTGCTAGGCCCGCTTTTTATTTTGTCTTTTGTCAATGATGTGCCAGGTTTATTTTCGAAATGGTAGGCCTTTTATGTATGCCAACGATTTAAAAGTTGCCTATCGATACAAGCCGACAGATCGCGACACCGTGCTTGATCTATTAAAAAATGATCTCGAGGCCTTTGCCCAGTGGTGCTGCACATGGCGCCTTTCTTGGCACAAATACCTGTTATGGTTGTCGGTGACAAATCCATCAGCCTCATCTAAGCATAGATGGCCACGATATAAATGTGTACCTGGCGTTGTTAAGGACCTGGGCATATCATATATCTAACGGTCTCAATCTTTCAGAGCATTGCGCCCTGATTGTCTCCAGCACGCAGAACTGCCGGGTTTAGCCTCCGAAATTTTTAAAAACTATTGATATTAGACTTCGCCTTTATAAAATGTACGTTAGACCTGGCCTGAATACTGCTCGTTTCTATTTTAGCCTTCTGCGCGCTAGCGAACGGTAGAAAAATAGAATCGGTCCAGCACTTCTTCACGAAAAATAATTTTTATCGTTGGAGCACCGTAATCTGTCGTATCAAGAACGCTGTGGGCTTGTTAACATTGATCCCTATGGTTTCGCCGAGTGCAGAAGGGACTATTTTTGCTGTTTAAGCTTTTGAATAATCGTACATTTAATCCCCTTTATCACTGTGAGGCAGCTTGACCATCCTCGGCGCAGCAGTCATCGCAATGTCTTTTTTTATTTCTTCCATTAGCTCGCACAGTTAAGTATCGACAGTTATTTTCGATAAACGCCATGGCCATGTGGAATAAACTTCCCCATAATATAAAAGTCCAACGGAGTTATTCTTTGTTTAAGATTACCAATACTAGTTTTTTTGCATTCAGAACAGTTTCCAAGAATTCTGGGCGCCGACACGGTAGAATCTGTTTTCCTGTTTGACGGAGTGCGCGGCATCTGAACTCGATCCCAGGTGTTACCTTGAGGGATACGGCACCGTCTCTGCAGCCTGCACCCGTTGACTTCTTTGGCAGACAGTGAGCGACCATACACAGATGCTTTCTTGCCTGAGGCAGAATCCCGGTTCCTAGCAAAGACAGAGAGACTGCATACAGACTGCAATTGTTTTAGCCCTTCCCTGATCTGAATTGCTATCATCCTTACAGGCGGCAGTTTTTTCTCCTGAATAAAATGAAAATAGGATAAACACTTATAATGATATATATTCAGGGGTTTTTTTAACTGCCAGCCTCTACCCACTGAATATTTCATCTGACAATGCCTGTAAACCGGTATTTAATACAACTATTATTATTATTATTATATCGCCATTTAACCGATGGGCTACCCAAACCGACCGAACAAGACATGCAGGGCACAAGTCTCAGGGAACAACTGCTACTCCACCTGTGGCCATACTTAACCATACAAAACGACATCCTGTTTCTCCGCGACCCCTCCTCCAATAATCTTCGCCCCGTCGTTCCTGGGTGTTTAATCAAGACTGTTCTTAACGATCTTCACAATCATTTGGGGCATTGTGGCCAACGACGCACTGAACAGGTCACCCATAACCATTTTTGGTGGCCACAGTTACGGTCGTCAACGAGCCTTTTTTGCCAATCGTGTCCAACATGCGCTTCCTTTAAGTCACCCACCCCATCCCCCGCGCACCAATACAACCCATGACCACCGGTTTCCCCGGGGAACGCGTTGGCCTAGATATAATCGGATCTGCCAATCTCAGTCCGCTGGCACGAATTCATCCGTGTGGATGATTGATAATTTTACGAAGTAGACTGAAGCCATACCCTGCTCCGACAAGACGCAGCATCCGTAGCAAACGCCATCAACCGTACATGGATCAGTCGCTGGGGCTCACTACTTTCGTTTCATTCAGACTGCGGTAGTAATTTGGAGTCTCAACTGATGCAGGAAGTCTGCGAAATGTTAGACGAACTGAAAACCCACACATCCCCCTATTATCCTGAAGGCAGTGGTCTTGCAGAACGAAAAACCCGCACGATCCACAACATCCTACTCGCGTTTACCAAGGATGGACACCAACACGACTGGGACGTCCACCTACCATTTTGCCTCCTGGCTTACCGCGGAACGACCCACCTCTCACCGGATTCACACCCCATTACTTATGGACAGGTCGTGACCTACGCCTACCAGTTGACCTCCGCTACCCCTTACCGTCACCAGAGCACACCACACCCCAAACCTTCGCCACTAAACTCCGCGAGGTGATACGGTCAGCACACAAAGCCGCCCGAGTAACCCTAGGAAACTCCTCCATCCATCAAAAACAGAACTTCTACCGACACATTGCCGGCACTGCGTTCAAAATCAGTGACCTCGTAATGCATTACTACCCCATACCACCCCGCCGTACCTCGGCGAAACTCTTCCACCCTTGGCGTGTACCATTTGCTGTGTTCGTGTCCTAGCCCCAAACCAGCTTCCTCCTACGCGATGCCATCCGCGCCGAGTCACCCCCTTCACGGCCCATTTCTCTAAGCTGAAACCCTACCGCGGCCGCCTACCCGACTGCACCGCCCATCCTGCCCGCAGACCAGGTACCCCCAGTAGCCATAGAAGTAAACTATACCCCCACATCGTGCGATCCCCCCAGCACTGAGGACAGTGCTGCATCCTAGAGGGGGGGGCGTTGTGTAACGGACCCGAACTACCCGTGTTGTTTTAACGAGACCATCTTCCGTTTTTGTAGACGGGCTGTAAATCCGCACGCGGCAATAAACCGGACACGTCTACGCCGCTCGATATGTCGTTTTTATCTATCGCCCCTTCGTCGTTAAAACCGTAATCACTTCCTGTTTATCGTTATATTTACATCCATTGTATTGAGATTATTCGTTCACATATATTGTACCCATCGCCTTAACCTATCCCATATATGTTGTCTTTATATCGATTTCTTGGTTATCTATCACTCATACTATTATATCGGAAATGTCTGAGTCTTCAGAAGACACAGAGTCGAAGGATACCCTCGTGAAGAAGGATACCGAACTATACCCACGATCGAGTAGTCCCGCTTCATCCCCATCGCCGAATCTGCCGGACGCTACAATGGTGGTAGCGACAACCAGACCCAACTCCTCTTCCAGTTATTCCACACAATCCTCTCCCCTAACCTTGACCAACCCTCTCAACGCAGAGTGTCCCAAGCATATCCCTCCTCGCACCAGGACCCTACGACGCCGGACACAACATCCGCAACTGGTTGGTCGAGCTGTCCTTTTTCCTAGTTGACCTTGCCCTGCAGACTACATAGGATATATGTTACGGTTCCTAACACCCCACACCCGTAAGGTGGCGATGACTTCCAGAATTTCCCTCCACACGCCCTTCCATTCAGCCCAGGAAATACTAAATTTCATTATTCCACAACCAAAGTTCCTCAGCAGCCGGCGAGCGACTGTACATCCTCCGTCAAACGCAGCAAACCGCCGACGAGTTCGCCACGGAGTTAATACAACTGGCACCTCGCGCCTTTCCCACCTTACCCCAAAGCGATCACGATGACTCTAGTGCTCGACTGCGTTTCACATCTGGTCTCCGAGATCAGCAGTCGTAAATCACTTCATCCTCAACCCGCCTACAAACCTGGCCCGCTGCACTGCAACTCTGCCGGCGGTATGACAGCCGCAAAAATCCAAGACATCACCCCGAACCCCTGCAAACCCACCCAATGGACCAGACCGATATCTCTACCCTTCCACATCCACGCGACCCCGGATAATTCGACCATCTACCAAAAGGAACAACGCTCCCACTGCGGATCCCCAACCACAACCCAGGGTGCCCCTACTGCGCGGGGTACGGACCCCACGCACGTCATTGTGGACACAACTCTCCCCGTAAGTCCCCGTTCGTTAACTCTACCCATGTTAATCAAACCAGTCCTCAGGTCTGCATTTACTGTTCCACTGCTCTTTCGACAACCACACGGTTCACGCACTTGTCGATACTGGAGCTAACGTATCCCTAGTGACTCCCACTTTAACCTGCCCCAGCATTTGCTTAGTCCATAGAACCATTGCCCATACACTCAAACATCTCCGAGCGGCAAATGGTACCTCGATACCTATTTCCAGAAACATCACGTTACAAATAGTCGTCAACGGTTCTCATGTGACCCACACCCAGTGACAGCTCGTGGCCCCTCGTCCTTGGATTAGAATTCTCACGACCCATGACTGCATCGTCTCGCCCGCGACCGACGGTTATCATTAGCTCCCGCACACCAACCTGACTGCCCCAGCAACCTCTTCCGACGACCATGACCTCAGGTATAATGCTGTCCTGATCAGCAACCGCTTCCAAACCCCACACCTTTAGCTGAAATCCTCCCTCCCATACTCAGGCAGGCACCGTAACCCATTCCCAACTAAGGAGCCTCTCACCTCTTTGCCGGACTCTTCTTACATTGTCCATGGACACAATCGGCCGTACACACCTAGTACAGCACACTCATCGACACTTGCGAAGCCAAACCGATCTGGCAACCCCACGACGGATCCTAGTACGGTACCCTGACGAAGTCGAAAAATGTTGGACGAGTTGTTGGAGGCTAAAGTTCAGCCGGCCTTCCTCATCTCCTGGCATCCCCCATAGCCTTAGTACCCAAGAAAGACGGCTCCCTACGTCTACGCATAGACTATCGCCGACTGAACTCCGTGACGTTACGCGATTCATTTCAACTACCACGCTCAGACGATACCCTCGACGTAGCGCTTGGCAACGCCGCCTGGTTTTCTTTCGCCCGACCTTAAATCCGGGTACTGGCAAAGTTTAAATCTATCCCAATGACCGCCACAAAACTGACTTTTACTGTTCCTCAAGGCCTATTTGACTTCCAAACCTTACCTTTCGGACTCTTTAACGCCGCTGCAACATTCCAACGCTTCATGTACCGTGTCCTTGGGCACCTTATGCCGTATAAATCCCTCGTCTGCTTGGATGATATAATCATTTTTTGGCGCTCCACACAGGATCACAATGAAAATTTACGAGAAGTACTTGAGGCCCTCCAGGACGCAGGCCCTCACACTCAATCCGACGAAATGTTTCTTCCTTCGGGCTGAAGTACAATTCCTAGGACACCTAATCAACCCTGGATATATTTCCCCCCTACCTGACCACGTACAACGGGTACGCACCTGGCCATTGCCCGCGAACCAGGCAGAAGTACGCAGTTTCCTAGGCCTAGTATCGTACTACAGACGTTTCATACGCAACTGCGCCCACACTGTAAGCCCACTCCACAAACTCACCGAAAAGTGTAGAGTGTTCGTGTGGTCAGATGACTGCGCTCAAGCCTTCAACGATTTACGAACTGCTTTGTGTTCCGCCCCATTACTCGCCCTCCCGAATGTAGACAAGGATGCGCCACCATTCATTTTAGACACATACGCCAGTGAGTACGCCATCGGCGCAGTTCTGTCACAAACCGGTGCAGAAAACGTCGAACACCCTATTTGTTTCGCCAGTAGCAGCCTGACGGAAAACACAACGCCGGTACTGCACGTTCTGCAGAGAACTTTTTAGCTATCGTAGTATTCCTTCGGCCGTTTAAACATCTACTGATCGGCAAACGTTTTATTCTACGCACAGACCACCGAGCATTACAGTGGTTGGGCTCATTCAGGGACCGCATGGTCCAACTCGCACGCTGGCAAGAATTCCTGCAGGACTTGGACTTTGACTGCCAGTACCGCCCAGGGCACAAGCACGGCAACGCGGATGCGCTATCAAGGTTACCGCAAAACGACGACCCTACGACAGACGCAACGACCGCGAGCATTAACGCGATCACAGCCTCGGAACCCACAAGGCACACTTGGTCGATAAATCAGAGCAGAGATCCGGACACGGCTATCATATATCGCCATCTAACCGAAGGGCTACCCAAACCGACCGAAAAAGACATGAACGGCACAAGTCTCAGGGAACAACTGCTACTCCACCAATGGCCGTACTTAACCATACAAAACGACATCCTGTTTCTCCGCGACCCCTCCTCCAATAATCTACGCCCCGTCGTTCCTGGGTGTTTAATCGAGACTGTTCTTAACGATCTCCACAATCAGTTGGGGCATTGTGGCCAACGACGCACTGAACAGGTCACCCATAACCGTTTTTGGTGGCCACAGTTACGGTCGTGAACGCGCCTTTTTTGCCAATCGTGTCCAACATGCGCTTCCTTTAAGTCACCCACCCCATCCCCTGCGCAGCAATACAACCCATGACCACCGGTTTCCCCGGGGAACGCGTTGGCCTAGATATAATCGGATCTCTGCCAATCTCAGTCCGCTGGCACGAATTCATCCTCGTGATGATTGATAATTTTACGAAGTAGACTGAAGCCATACCCCTGCTCCGACAAGACGCAGCATCCGTAGCAAACGCCATCAACCGTACATGGATCAGTCGCTGGGGCTCACTACTTTCGTTTCATTCAGACTGCGGTAGTAATTTGAGTCTCAACTGATGCAGGAAGTCTGCGAAATGTTAGACGAACTGAAAACCCACACAACTCCCCTATTATCCTGAAGGCATTGGTCTTGCAGAACGAAACAACCGCACGATCCACAACATCCTACTCGCGTTTACCAAGGATGGACACCAACACGACTGGGACGTCCACCTACCATTTTGCCTCCTGGCTTACCGCGGAACGACCCACTCCTCTACCGGATTCACACCCCATTACTTATGGACAGGTCGTGACCTACGCCTACCAGTTGACCTCCGCTACCCCTTACCGTCACCAGAGCACACCACACCCCAAACCTTCGCCACTAAACTCCGCGAGGTGATACGGTCTGCACACAAAGCCGCCCGAGTAACCATAGGAAACCCCTCCATCCATCAAAAACAGCACTTCTACCGACACATTGCCGGCACTGCGTTCCAAAATCGGTGACCTCTGTAATGCATTACCACCCCAAACCACCCTCGCGGTACCTCGGCTAAACTCTTTCACCCTTGGCGTGTACCATTTTGCTGTGTTCAACGTCCTAGCCCCAACCAGCTTCCTCCTACGTGATTCCATCCGCGCCGAGTCACCCCTTCTCGGCCCATTTCTCTGCTGAAACCCTACCGCGGCCGCCTCCCCGACTGCACCGCCGATTCTCTACCCATCCTGCCCGCAGACCAGGTACCCCCAGTAGCCATAGAAGTAAATATACCCCCAGCACTGAGGACAGTGCTGCATCTTAGAGGGGGGCTGTGAAACGGACCCGAACTACCCATGTTGTTTTAACGAGACCCTCTTCCGTTTTTGTAGACGGGCTGTTAATCCGCACGCGCCAATAAACTGGCACTTCACCGCCGCTCGATAAGTCGTTTTTATCTATCGCCCCTTCATCGTTAAAAAACCGTAATCACTTCCTGTTTATCGTTATATTTACATTCATTGTATTGAGATTATTCGTTCACATATATTGTACCCATCGCCTTAACCTTTCCTATATATATTGTCGTTATATCGATTACTTGGTTATCTATCACTCGTACTATTATATCGGAAATGTCTGAGTCTTCAGAAGACACAGTGTCGAAGGATACCCTCGTGAAGAAGGATACCGAACTAGACCCACGACCCATTAGTCCCTACTTCATCCCCATCGCCGAATCGGCCGGACGCTACAGGGTCTGCGGACTAGATGATTGATTGCTTAAAAAGGTGAACAAAGGTACGGGAGCAGGAAGATTATAACGGTAAGAAACTTTCAGTGCAGTCCTACAGTCTTCATATTTGTATTTGATAAGATAGTGTTGATTATGTTTTTATCTAGCTGTATGAAACATTTAGTTCTATTCGTTTCATAAAGCTATATCAAAACCTGGGTGTGCGGCTTGTTGCGCATTCGAATAACGTAGAGCATTTATGATGGAAAAATGGAAAAAAATATGCAACAAAAAACCGAGATAAAAAATAATAAGTTTTGCAAATTAGTTTTAAAGCAAATTGTTTAACAATCATAAAATTATATATAAAAATATATATATAATACGCAATAATTCACTGTTGTTTTCCAGTCCCCTTCTTCCGAAGCCTTTGGCTAAAATCGCAATAACCTCGACTTTGCTTACATAAACCATGAAACAATAAA
>WEDG01005693.1:0-34646 GCA_017591395.1 Schistocephalus solidus | reverse complement strand
CAGAGAAGGTCCACTGTGTGCACCACACCAGGGTCAACTTTAGCCCAAAGCTCCCATGAATTAACGCTCTTTCTCCAGTAGATTGACCTTATGTCACCTGTAATTCCTCCATGATCATTTTTCCACCTTCTAGCATTACAACTAACCGGTCTCGTTTTTTTCCTCCAAATATTATTTCATATGAAATAATCTTCCACTCGAAATTTGATTTTCGTCTACATTAGTGGTTTTCAAAACCAAATTACGTAAACATTTAACTTCGGAAGGTACAAAGTCATTATTGTCCGTTTGTTCTCCAAACTCGCAACTTTTGGATTTTGAAAATGCTCCTCCTGCTATTTGTGGTATTAAATATTACATAAATTTATAAATCTGTTTACATCATTCTTTGCAGAAACAACCTTCACATCCACTTTTCGTCCCCTCCACTTTTCAACCATCATTGCAAACTGTCGATAACCTTGATGCGCTCCTCCATTTTTGCAACCCTTATGATGGTCTCCCCGGTCTCCATTGATTATTATTACGGATTCTGCTGTTTTCGCCACCTGGTCGATGGACTATGCAGTCACCAAAGTCATATCTCTTCCTTTCTTAGGTTTAATGACCGAATCTAGCCGTTCAAAATTGAAAATTTCCAAAGACATATAACAAAAAACTCCTATTTCCGACTCTCTCAACTATTTCCTACTCAACAAGATGCCAGCTAACGAAGCTTAAATTTCTTTGGGTCAGGAGACTTGAAGCAGGTTTTGTCTCCTTATCCGACTAGATAATAGCTCAATTCTCCCCTAGATTTCTGTCATTACCCCCGTTAGTCTTCCTTATAACCTAAGAAATTCTGCCCAAATTATACCTCCTCCTGCATCCTCCCCGTGTAAACGCTCTCTCTCCTCTGCTCCTAGGTATAGCTTTCTTTGGAATAACTTGCCAATTGAAATTAGGTCGTTAACTAGTCTATCTGCATTCAAGCGAAGACTGCAAATTTATCTTAACACTGATTCTATTAACCTTATATTATCCTCATCTTTTCCCAGGAGCTTTCCCCAGGTCTCGGAGAAAGGACCATCGGGAATTTAAGTGACCCTCTTGAAACTATATTTTCACTACCTCGAGTCGCCCATGAACTATGATGTCTCCTTATACCACCAGTCATCCAAACGAAGAAGTCATTCGGACGTACAAATTTGGTGGTCCACAGTCTAAAATGCTGCCATTTCTTTGGATATTAACCATCATCAGAATTCAATTCTGGATCCTAAGATGCTGAGGACTTAAGTTCATTGACGCATTTTCGTGAGATTTTGTTTCATATGCCTAAGTGATCAAGAACAAATTATCTCGACGTTTCATTATCTCATGCTGAAATGCTACTGTAGTGATAACCTACTCTACCACCTGACCTTATTTTCCTTAGCAGTTTTTTTTCCTCCTACCTTCTATTCAAAATGAAGGCCTATTGAACTCTGCCTCCATTTTTAAGGAAGGAGTTTTTTTCACTGCCTATTTTTTCTAGTTCACCATTAATTTTAAAACATTGCTAACTGTTGACATAGCAGGACAAGTTATGTATTTGTACATTTTATCTGCACAAATTGTCATAACTTTATTTCATTAATAATGTTTGTTTAGACAGTGCCTTGCCGGTGCTAACCAAATAAAAATTCTAAAATATCTCGGTGATGATCTCGTGACCTCTGCTCTTCGTTTCGACCCTATTGTCCACGATGAGCTCCCCTGTCTCACCTCCCTGATGGTTGCGAAAAGTAGATCTGGCTATAATATGATCTCTCCCACGACAAGGAGCGTCAAGAACCCTCACACGTTGTCATCTTCCTCACGGTCCTATCTCACCGCATCGTACCAATCCCATAAAATCTAGATATTAATTCTTTAGGGAATCAGCTTCTTAATCCTATTGTTTTTTTTAAAAATTTGGGGCTCACTGGACTCTGCCCCCGATTTCATCTTAGTAATTTTTTTACTGTTTCTTTCCTACTTCACTATGTATTCCAAAAATAGTTAAATAGTGTTTTAAAAATGTCCAATCCTTGTGAATGGGGTGTGCCTACCTTACTTCTCATTTCTTCTGTTCATATGGCTGCTAACACAGAGCAGCATTTATCCACTTTTTATTCATTTTTACCACTGTACTGAGTTTGAACCGATGGGCACCTCCGGGCCTTAAGATGCAATTTATTTATTCATTATGTTGAAGAACGTATCCCAAGCGTAACGTCTACAAAGAAAATATAAGGCAACCGATATTTACGCAATAATTTATAGCTGAGGACAGCACACACATAATTTCGGTTGTAAAATACGAACATCTCTGCATAAGGGCTCCAGACTGGAAAGTTGTGTGGACTCACCGGCTAAAATTGATAACCTTTTTCTTAAACATGATCTGAAATGAAGGTATTATATGTTACTAAAGCACTTCAGTATCATTATCAGTATATTTGAGGGAGATATAGGTGAGTTACCTTTTAATTCCCTATTTGCTCATACGAGTTGTGGTACCAAATAAATAGTATCTCGGGATGTTGACGAGGTCAAGTGATATGAGCCAACTGGTTGGAGCATAGTTCAAAAGATCAGACTGAAATAAAAATCCCAGTGATATTTAGGCGAAAAAAACGCTCACCCTTCTGGGGGGAGGAAAAGGCATCCAACGGGGGGCATCGTGGAGGTCACCTGGATCACCACCGAAGTGCAGAAGATGCAGCCAGACACTCCCTTGCTGGTTGCAGAGTCCGCCGATTGATTTCAAGGCAGAAATATCCGCCCAGCTCATCCTCGGTCCGTTGCGGTTCAAACCTAGGGAGAACGTTCTTATACCGCATGTTATATGGCCGTCAGGTTCGGCTGATGTGAACGCTCACGGTGTTAACAAGCTGTGCCGATAGTATAGCCGGGAAGACCTCGGGGACCTCCGATTGGGAATTATGAGAGTGCGAGCCCTCGAATGAAAATAATAAACATAAAGAAATGTTACTCAAATATAGCTATATTATAAATACCTTATTTCTGATGTCGCTCTTGGAGCTTTCAGTTCGAGTTGTAGCTCGCACAATTATATTGATCCAACTTTCGCTTAAAAGCCTCCAGGGTATTCCGACAAAACAACATCCCAGAGGAAAGATTATTTCAAGCTTCGACTACTCTTTTGGAGAAGAAGTACTTCCGAGTGTCTAGCCTAGCTCCAGTCACACGTAATTTTAGAGGATGACCTCTCAAGTTCGTTGTTGTTGCCAACTCGAAGAAATCACCTGGGGCAAGACAACAGTCCTGAAAGCTTTGTATGCGGAATGTTATTATCAGGTCTCCCCAAAGCTGTCTATAGCGCAAGGGAAAGAGATTGAGATTCGACAGCCGAGTTTCATATGACTGTGAGCCATGTCCAAAAACAAGTTTTGGTTGCTAGCCTTTGGACCGTTTCCGAGAATGTTTGAGGCCCTTCGCCGTCCAGGGTCTCCTAGCTTGGATAGTGGACTTCAACTGCGGCCGCACGAAGGTTCCGAAAAACTTTGGTGTAGAAATCCGTATTGAAGGCTGAAAAAGCTCGGTTGATGAGGTACAGCATCGACATCACTGACTTCGCTACCTTTGCGCAATTGAGGGAGGGTTTAAGCGAGGGCGTGATCCAGACTCCCAGGTCCTTTTGGGCATCCATTTCTTTCAATGGGATGCCATTTAGTCGGTTAACCGTATGATTCAAAGGATTGCTTTTCCCGACTCGTATGATGTTGCACTTGCTCTCATTGAACGGCGAGAGCCATTCATTTGACCATTTCTGGTGTCGATTTAAGTTTGCCTGCAAGTTCTCTTCGTCAACCGCAGTTTGAATGACGCACCAAAGTTTGAGATCATTGGCAAACATGGCAATATCGCAGTCCAGTCCGTTGGCAAAATCGTAGATGTAGACAATGAACAAAATAGGGCCGAGAACAGAGCCTTGGGGAACACCACTCTCATTCTCAATCTTGGCCGACTATTTGTCACTGATATGTACAGTTTGTGAGCGGCCAATTAGGAAGTTTTATATCCATGGCAGAAGTCTACCTCTTACTCCTATGCGGTTGAGTTTATAAAGAAGGCGGTGGTTCGGCACGCTATCGAATGCCTTTTTGAAGTCAACATAGACTGCGTGCACCGTATTTCCTCTATCGACCGCCTCAGTCCAACTTTCAACAGTATAGCAAATTTTTGACGCAGGACCTACCTCTACGGAAACCGTGCTGGACCTCGAAATGCAAATGGTGATGTTCTAGGAGCTGCATTAGTTGTTACTTAATTATTTTTTCCTATTTTGCAGCAAATTGCAGTAAGACTGACCGGTCGATAATTGTTTGCGGGGACCCGGCTTCCACCCTTATAGAGCGGCGTTATCCATGTGGATTTCCAATTGACTGGCAGACATCCGGTCTAGAAGGATGTCTGGATAAGCGTAAAGAGTGGTTTTGCCAAATGTCTGGTGAGCTCTTTCAACATCTTAGCCGATACTTCATCGGAAATCATTGACTTATTTATAGTTTAAGTTTATTAAGGGAACGATAGGCAAACGCCTTTGAACTCCCTCTTGGTTACAGTATGGCTAAAAGCCTCTGGTACATCATGAAAATGTAAAAAGTTGGTTTACATAATAGCGTGCGGAAAATAAGCAGCTGTTGGCTCATCGAAGAGAGTAAACATAAATGTGTACTTGCATATTACGAGTAGCATGAGTACATGCTATTGTTGGTGACAAGATTCTCGTGAGTGAGGCATATGCGACGTGTTTGAGATAATAAAAATGCTATAAAATGGTACTGTAATATAAGTGTGATTCAACTGGGACGTGACTAAGATGATCTGGGGATATTATAGTGGGCACTGCTATACTGGTCCAGGTTTTTCTTAAAAGCTCAACGGAAGTAGCCATAACAACATCCAGAGGCAGAGCATTCCAAGCGTCGACCGCTCTCTTGGAGAAGAAGAACTTTCGTGTATCCAGTCTGGCCCCAGTTACACGTAGTTTGAGTAGATGCCCTCTCAAGTTCGTGGTTGTTGCTAACTGGAAGAAGTCTCCAGGTGCGAGGCAGCAGCCCTGACCGCACATGATACGGAATGTTTGCATCAGGTCACCTCGTAGCTGCCTGTAACACAAGGGAAATAGATCAAGGTTAGCTAATCGGGTTTCATAGGGTAATGAGCCCTGTCCAGTCACAAGTCCTTGGTTATGTTTCCAAAGAATAAAGCTTTCCACTGAGTGCGCATGAGTTCGGCCTTCATTCCATCGAAATCGCTTTGCCATATATTCCTTCTGACTGTTGTGGGTCTTTCTGGAATAGAAAATAGCGAGTACTCCCATTGCAGTACAACGTGGTCACTTTTATCTAGCGGCGGTAGACATGACACTTCTTCGATGCTGTCCTGCGACTTCGTGAGAATGAGGTCCAGACAATTGGCCTGTTGTCCTTCGCGCTCCCTTGTTGGAAAAGTGACATGCTGTGTGAGAAGTAGCTTGAGCTTCGTGCTCAAAATGCAACGGTCAAAGGCTAGATCAGAGCTATGTGCACAGGCCGAGCTGCAGTCGATATGAGGCGCATTAAAGTCACCTATGATCAGGATATCCGACCGTGTAGCATTCTTTTCAATCTCATCTAGCATAAAAGCATCGGCAACGGGGTCTCTTCTCGGTGGACGGTAGACTGTTAGGACACCTCGATTTGATGAACCTGGCACTTTTATGGATAACCATATCGCCTCGGAAGTAGACGCCAGTTTATCAATTTTGTCTAAAGCCGTCAGTTCACTTTTCCCATTTGTGAGTACGCCTCCCCCTTGACGGCTTTTCCTGTCTTTTCTAAACAGTTGGTAGCAGGCATAGATAACTCCCGGTCGTCCACGTGTTCGGAAAACCAGGTCAAAGAAACAAATGTGCTTTAAAATATGCACGCCAGTATGAACCAATTGTTTAACGATGATTCGACGGATGGATGGGTTGTGGAGACGGAGGATGCACGGAAATGAAATTTTGGAGAACATTTTCTAAATTCCCGATGGACCTTTCTCCGAGTCATGGAGCAAGCTGCTCGGGAAGAAAGAGGAAAACAAAAGGTTAATTGAATCAGTGTTAAGGTGAATGTTCAGTCTGCGTTTGAAATCAGATAGGGTATTGTATAAACCTATATCGATTGGCAGGTTATTCCAAAGAAAGCTATTCTTAGAAGCAAAGAACACTGAGCATTTGGAAGTGGATGACATTGAAAGAGGTTTAATCAGTGATGAATTACGTAGATTGTACGGATGACTAACGGGGTAAGAGTTGAAATCCGGGGACGGTTTGGAATTATTATTAAGGCGGAAAAGGAAACAGAAACCAGCTTCTAGTCTTCAACCCCATAGCAATTTTAGGTTAGGTAGATGGCACCTAATCGAGTAGGAAGGAGAAATTAAAGTTCTTGAGAAAGTATTGCAAAACAAACGAAACTGCAGACTTCCGAGCATAAAAAGCTCAAAGGAACAAGATAACGGGCTTGGTTTTTTTGAAAACGGCGGGATTTCGAGCCTGGTTTGCTCTGCTGAGCAGTTGAAAATCCCAAACTGCACTACATCTACTTAAGAAAGTGCATGCGTAACCGGAATTCGATTTCCCTTGTGAGGAACGATGATGGTTTCAAAATATCGGAAATTAGAAGCAAAACTGAGCATTTTTATCAGTTATTTCATGCTCTTTTTCACCAGAGAAGCTGTTTACATTCCACCTAGTTACGAAACCGTGGGAGCACAAAGTATTCAGGAAATTCTGTTTCGACAAAAGGCGGTTGAAAACCCACAACCTCTTGTCCTATCCACAACACGGCATTCACGGGGAAAGATCGTGCGTAACGAGCTTACTTTATACGATACAGAGCTGGTCAAAAGCACTCGACACAAAAGACATGGTGCATGTGGCCTTCATTGATTTCTGGAAGTCCTTCGATAGTGTTCCATACCAGCATCGCTTGTAAAAGTTTGGAATGATGGGTATCGGATGTAAACTTTTTACGTGGATCGAGAATTTCATTATTAGTCGTTCACAAGTTATCTGGGTACGGGGAGAGCGATCAAGGCGCACCGTCATAGACAGTGGAGTAGCACAAGGTTCTGTTATCGGACCGACCCTCCTTCTCATGTTCGTGCATGATTATATATATATATATATATATATTTTATTTGAGTACCCAGAAGGGCATTGTCATTGGAAAAAAACCGAATGTGCATTCTTGTACAGTTACGTTCTGAATAATAGGTCAGTTTCTTGGCGATGACAACTGATACACATCAGTGTGGTCAAAAAATAAATAAGAAGGGCAGACAGTAAAAAACCTTTTCGAGTATTTTTATAGAAAAGGTATATGTTGAATTAAGTTTGTGGGTTTAAAGGAGAAAAAATGTCGCTCCTTGGAGAAAAACATACGCGAGAGGTAGGAACGACAGGCTGAGGAAATAATATGAGCTTTCACCACCGCATGTGTGATCACAACGCGTATCGAGTATCTACAAGCGTAACCATCAAGGATGTTAGACAGGGAAACCTTCGTGGGCACCATTCGTACGCTTAGGGTGGAGCGAGAAAAGGATCGTAGAGATCGCGAAAGTCATAGTATAATTGCCGGAGAAGCGACCATGATAGTCACATTGCTGATTTATCAGACCACTGACAAAGGAACCAGCAACGTTCGTTAACAGTACTTGTAGGGTAGACACTGGGCAGAGGTTTTAGGCTGCCAGCACCATCGCCTTAACGCGCGGCAGATGCGATGGCGGACGAGGTTGTAACCGTTTACAGAGGGTCAAAAAGTGGCGAACCGCGAAGACCGAGGGAACAATTGGAGTTCTCAATATTTCCAAATTATGGGGTAAATCGAGAGGGGACGAAAAATGGGTGTGAAAATCGTCTTTTTAAAGAAGAGGTACAGGAAAAACAAAACTGCATTACGAGGGGATATGAAGCAGCATGGCAGATTGCTTCGGTGCAAGAACTCCAGACAACAGTGCATCCGTGGACTGTTGCTCGCTGTCTGCCGAAGAATTCACCGGTTGCATGCTGCAGAGACGACGCCATCGTTCTTGAGGTAAGACCTGGGTCGGGCTCAAATATCGAGCAATCCGTCGATCCGGTAGACAGATTAGACCGTGTCGGCACCCAGAATTCCTGGAAGCTGTTGCGAATGCAAAAAACTAGCATTAGTTTTTTTTAAACAAAGAGTAACTTTGCAGGATTTTTAAATTCTGGGGTAGTGAATTCCATAAGGCTATGGTGTTTACCGAAAAGAACCGACGATTCTAAACTGTGCGAGCTAATGGAAGAAAAACAGACATTGCGATGACTGCTGCGCAGAGGGTGATCAAGCTGCCTAACAGTTGCAAAGGGCTTAAACACACTACTTTTGAAAAGCTTAAACAGTAAAAAGGTCCAATCTGCAATTGGCGAACCCATAAAGGATCAATTTGTTCAAACCAAACGCGTTCTCTATACGTCAGCTTACGGTGCTCCGACGATAAAACTCTTTTCGTAAAGAAGTGCAGGACCGATTCTATTTTCTTCCGTTCACTAACGCGCAGAAGGTTAAATAGAAACGAGCAGTATTCCAGGCCAGGCCAGGAGTCTAATATCGATCGTTTTAAAATTTTCGGAGGATTTTCGGTAGTTCTGCGTGCTTTGAAGACAATCAGTGTGCAATGCTCTGAAGGATTGGGACCGTTGGAATATGATATGCACAAATCCTTAACCACTTCAGGCACATTAAGATCATGGAAATCTATGCTTTGTTGAAGCTGATGGTAGTCACCAAAAACCATAATGGAGCATTTGTGCCAAGAAAGGGAAAGGCGTCATGTGCATCACTACTGAGCAAAGGTTTCAAGATCGTTTTTTTAAGATTTTGAGCACGATGTTGCGATCTGTCGGCTTGTATCGATAGGCAACTTTTAAATCGTCGGAATACATAAAGGGCCTACCATTCCGAAATAAACCTGGTACATCATCGACAAAAAGAAACAATAAGAGCAGGCCAAGCATACTATCCTGAATAACTCCACTCCTCACACGTGTAGGGTTGGAGATAACATTAGAGGACTTAAAATGCTGTGTGCGGGAGCTTAGCTAACAAGACAGCAATTTCAAAAGTTTACCACATATACCAAAGGAGGAAAGTTTCAGGAGAAGGAAGGCATGGCCAACACGATTGAAAGCGTTAGTGAAATTGAAATTGTCTATGTAAAGTGCAAAACCATGGTCCCTAGACTGCAGAGCATGATCAAAGAAAGAGAGCTGACAAGTGGCACAAGACTTTGTTTTGAGTAAGCCATGCTGTGCCGCACTCAGTAGGTTTTTCTTGGTCAAGTGACAAATCATCTTATCTTCGATCAAAGTCCCCAAGATTTTCGAAGTTGCGGACAGTGTTTTGATTGGCCGAAAATCGTCAAATGACGTAGATTGACTGTGTTTGGGGATAGGTTGAATGTGCGATCCCTTCCAAACACTGGAAAATGCTTCACTTTCCAGAGCTAGATTAAATATCTTACACAGAAGGGACAGAAAAATATCATTAGGATCTGTCTATATAATTCTGACCGGGTTGCCATCTGGTCCAGGATTATGAGATTGATGAAAATGTCGAAAAGGTACGGTTACGTTCCAGAGGGTAAAAGTAATGGTTTCGAGGATGACACCGGTCCAACCCCAGAGGATTGGAAGGGGAGCGGTCAATTTATCAAAAAAATACCAGCCGTCATTTTTTCATAAACTTTAGGGTTGCAAACGGCGTCTAGAAGGACGGGGTGCCATCGGAAATCAAAGAAAAAGCTATATTTATTGGAAAAAGTTTCATTAGTTTCGAATTTTAGAGTAGAAACATGTATGTCGAGGTCTGAACTCCCAAGTAGGCCTAACGATGACACTGTCAAAGGCAGGCATCCTCTGCAGAAGATTAGATCCTTGATCCTCGGGTAGGGGGGGTTGACAACCTGATTCCACATGCCGATATCTACGGCCTCGAGTAAGTCCTCGAACTTTATATGGCCACAATGTGGAAACCATCGAACTTCAGGAAGGTTGAAACCACCTGCAATCAAATAGTGAACTGAACGGTTGCCGCGCGGTTTAAATTTTCGAGCAACAAGAAGACCGAATTTAATCGAGTCTTTGCACTGAAACAATCAGTCCACAGACATTAATTGGTTCAAATTATTGAATCAATTAACTGAATCTTCCGCTCAGTGCCTTCGCACCCTCACAGTTTGACTAGAAGAGTTCTCCAAATCGAGCACTGTCGGCAATCTTGGCCTACATAACCCACCAGTCCAATCCATTCTCTCTCCAGGGTTTCTGAGGACTTTTGTTCGACTAGGACAGTTCTCCAAATAGAGCCACCTGCCGGAAATTTTGGCTTGGCCTTCACAACCTTCCAGTCCAATCCAGGCTCTAACTGCTCGTCAGGCTTTCTGAGGAGTACCTACAAAACAGGCTGAGTCGTTCATTATCCATATTCTGTCTAATTGATTTTGCAATTTATATCGAGTAACTCGTTATAACAAATACTTTTAACAACTTCCACTAGCAGAAGTAGTTAAGAACGTTCGGGGGATTTCATTAATTTGCAAAAAGGCGGTATAGATAATTTATATACTGTTTGTGTAAAAGCGCTGATAGTGTAAACCTACACCTAGCCACTCGTTACTTCTTTAGTCACCACACAAAAATTCAAAAAGTCATGCCGCAAGCCGGAATTGAACCCGCGACCACCAACGCGATGGCGACGCTCGCTAACCACTCGACCACCTCATCACGGCGGCGAGCGCTCTCTCAAATTAATATGCATGCTATTGACAACACTGCCATTTGTGGAGGCTGTCATAAACTGTCCATGAAGCTAAACCAGCTCGAGGGATGAGATAAGACAAATTAAATCTGCGCTAAAAAGGCACCTCTAAAGCAGTAGATGCCACTCAGGAGTCCACTGAACGACTTACCAGAAGCAAAACCATCGATACCCGATCAAAGGGTATCCCAACAACAACTTTGAAAGCTGCTTCGGCTACTGAACAGCAAGTACCAACGGCGCAGGACAAAAATAGTCCGCCTAAAAACAAAAAAAGCCGTCCAAACCGCAAAACTGACACCAAGAAGGAAAAAGCCAATGGACAACCGACTTCGAAAGATTCCTCAAAACAGCTCGAACACGAAGCTTTGACCATTGCCTTGTCCTCCACAGGAAGTACTGAGATTCTCACACCAAGCACAAGCAGTAGAACCGATTCCCCAACCAAAAAAATACCACCTGCGATTCAAAAATCGTCGAACCCGTGGAATTCGCCGAATCGAAAAAAAACCGGATCAAAGCCAACGCATAGCCAATCAGCATCCCCTCCATCATCACCAGTTCGCAACGTGAAACCTTCCCACCAGATAGAGGAAGACAGCGTCGTTGTTACAAAAAATGCCACGGACAGAAAAAAAGCTTCATAATACAGGGACTACCTGAATCAACAGCTGCGACTCCAGTAGACCGATATTCTGAAGACATTAACCACTTTCGTGAACTTCTGAACAATATGCTGGAACCAAATACGTCGATTGAACTGGAAAAAGCCTTCCGCCTTGGAAAACGGCCCGAAAGCCAATCCGAATCAACACGTCCTAGGCCTCTAAAAGTTATCTTGACCAGTAGCCAGGACGCCAGTCACATTCTGTCAAGGCGCTTTAAGTTACAAAACTCAAACCCTGGAATTTTTTTTCAACAGGACTTCTCACCTGCAGAGCGGAACAAACGCCATCAACTTGTCATCGAACTAAGACGGCGGCTCAGCGAGGGGGAAACAAACTTGGTTATTTACAACAACCAAGTGATCCATCGTCCATTATTCTCCCCCTGGAGAGGCCCGTTCCGGATTACCACGCAGTTGGCCCAGTAAACAGGGGCTCGCGCCCGACTGTTAGCACTTTCCGAGCAAACCGAAAACTAACATGCATGTACACTAATGCACAGAGTATATTATCGAAGCTCGACGAGCTTAAGATTCATATCTGCGATCTATCTCCAGATATAATTTCCGTAACAGAAACTTGGTTGTCCCAACACGTGGACGACCGAGAGGTAAATATGGCTGGCTACCAACTTTTTAGAAATGACAGGAAAGAGCGTAAAGGGGTGGCGTCCTCACATACGTGAAAAAGCGAAATTACAGTTTTAGACAAAACTTATAAACTCGCGCCTACTTCCGAGGCGATATGGCTATCCGTAAAAGTGCCAGGTACATCAAGTCTAGATGTCCTGACAGTCTACCGCCCACCGAGAAGAGACCCCGTAGCTGATGCTTACCTGCTAGAGGAACTTGAAAAAGATTGCCACACGGTTGGATATCCTGATCATGGGTGACTTCAATGCGCCTCACATCGACTGGAGCTCGACCTGTGCACATAGTTCTGATCTAGCCTTCGACGGTTGTTTTCTGAGCACGACACTAAAGCTACGTCTCACACAGCACGTCACTTTTCCAACCAGGGTGTGCGAAGGACAACAGGCCAATTGCCTGGACCTAGTTCTCACGAAGTCGCACGACAGCATCGACGAAGTGTCGTGTCTACCGCCGCTAGGCAAAAAGTGACCACGTGGTAATGCGATGGGAGTACTCACTATTTTCTATACCAGCAAGACCCACAACAATCAGAAGGAATATATGGCAAGGCGATTTCGGTGGAATGAGGGCCGAACTCATGCGCACCCAGTGGGAACCTTTATTCTTTGGAAACGTAACCGAGGACTGGGAAACGTTCCGGGACATACTGCACAGGCTCATGGAAAAACACTGTCCAATTTTTGAGAAAAAGGTTAACGAACAGACCGCGATGGCTTTCGCAGGCCTTAAAAATTCGAAGTTAACAAAAAAAGCGGAGATTGTGGAAAAAAATCGCTTACGGACGGAACTCCTACATCTCTAAATGCGTATAAAATGCAGAGAAATCGGGTCAAGGGCCTTATTTTTAGAACAAGACAGGCTTTCGAAGTGGACCTGCTGAACCGGGCCACCGTGAACCCGAAACTGTTTTACGGTTACCTCAGACAGAATACACGGAACAAGGATCCAATACACCTGCTGAGGACCGCCGAGGGCATAGACCTCACTGAAGACGGTGCGAAGGCTAATCATCTTTCGGAATTTTTCCAGTCGGTTTTCACAAAGGAAACGAGATACGATCACCCTACCGATGGCTTCGAAGTGGATACAATAGTCGAGACTGTTAATTTTACCGAGACTACTGTCCTCAAAGAACTTTTTGGGGTTAAAGGAATCCAAGTCTCCGGGTCCCGATGAAGTACCTGCCAGCTGTTGAAAGAGCTCGCGAGAGAGTTGGCAAAACCACTCTCTACGCTTTTTCCAAGCATCCTTCCAGACCGGAAGTCTACCATCCGACTGGAAATCCGCATGGATTACGCCGCTTTATAAGGGTGGAAGCCGAGCCTCTGCTAACAATTATCGACCGGTCAGCCTAACTTCAGTTTGCTGCAAAAATCATGGAAAAAATAATTAAACAACAACTAATACAGTTCTTCGAACATAACAATCTGCTATCCGATGCCCAGCACGGTTTCCGTAGAGGTAGATCCTGCGTCACAAATTTGCTCTACTGTTTAGAACGTTGGACTGAAGCGGTCGATAGTGGTAATACGGTGCACGCAGTCTATATAGACTTCAAAAAGGCTTTTGATAGCGTGCCGCACCACCGCCTTCTTTATAAACTCAACCGCATAGGCGTAAGAGGTAGACTTCTGACATGGATAGAAAACTTCTTAACTGGCCGCTCACAAACTGTGCATATCAGCGACAAACAGTCGACTAAAGTTGAGGTCGAGAGTGGTGTTCCCCAAGGCTCTGTTCTCGGCTGTATACTGTTCATTGTCTACATCAACGATTGTGCCAACGAACTGGACTGCGATATTGCCATGTTTGCCGATGATCTCAAACTTTGGCGCGTCATTCAAACTGCGGCTGATGAAGAGAACTTGCAGGCAAACTTAAATCGACTCCAGAAATGGTCAAATGACTGGCTCTTGCCGTTTAATGAGAGCAAGTGCAACATCATACGAGTCGGGAAAAGCAATCCTTCGAACCGTACGATTTTACAGTCTGAATGGCATTCCATTGAAAGAAGTGGATGTCCAAAAGGACCTTGGAGTCTGGATCACGCCTTCGCTTAAACCCTCCCTACATTGCGCACAGGTAGCGAAGTCAGCCATGTCGATTCTGTACCTCGTTAAACGAGCTTTTGCAGCCTTCACTACCGACTGCTTCGCTAAAGTCTTCGGAACATTCGTGCGGCCACAGCTGGAGTCCGCTATCCAAGCTTGGAGACCCTGGGCGGCGAAGGACATCAACATCCTCGAAAAGGTCCATAGGGGAGCAACCAAACTTGTCCTTGGACATGGCTCACTGCCTTATGAAACACGGCTGTCGAGTCTCAATCTCTTTCCCTTGCACTATAGACAGCTTCGGGGGACCTGATACTAACATTCCGCATACTACGTATCCAGGACTGTTGTCTGGTGCCAGGGGATTTCTTCGAGTTAGCAAAACAACGAACTTGAGAGGTCATCCTCTCAAATTACGTGTGACTGGAGCAAGGCTAGACACTCGGAAGTACTTCTTCTCCAAAAAGAGTAGTAGAAGCTTGGAATAATCTTCCTCTGGATGTTGTAATGTCGGACTCCCTGGAGGTTTTTAAGCGAAAGTTAGATCGATATAATGGTGCGAGCTACAACACTAACTGAAAGCTGCAAGTGTGACTTCATAAAGTAAGGCATTAATGATACTACTAGTTATATTTGAGTAACATTTCCTTGTTTGTTATTTTCGTTCGAGGGCTTGCATTCTCCCATTACTCCCATGCTGGGGTCCTCGAGGTCTCGATGCTGAACTTATTTACACACCTTGGTGACACCGTGAGTATTCGCATCAGCTGGACCTGGCGTCCGTCGTCCATGAGGTGTATGAACGTTATCCCCTGGTTCGAACCGCAATGGACCGAGGATGATCTGGACATCTATTTCAACCTTTGAAATCCCTCAACGGACGCTGCAATCAGCAATGGAGCATCATGTGACCTCCGAAATGCCCCCCGTTGGACCCCTCCCAAGGGCGACAGTTTTTTTCTCCTAAATATCACCGGGAGTTTTTTTCACTGTCTGCTCTTTTCAACTTTTGTTCCACTATGTTGGCCTCGCCAACATATCGAGATACTATTTTTTGATACCACAACTCGTATGTACAAAAAGGGAATTCAAAGGTGACTCACCTACATCTCCCTCAAATATACTGATACTGATACTGAAGCAATACTTTAAATTTAAGTCAGTTACGGCATTAATGGCCTGTGAGAGACAAATATTGTAACCATCCCTGACATTGGGTGGGCAATAGAAACAATCAACTAGTAAAGAGTTATTTTTTAAGGTTATTCGAAGCTAAGAGGTCTCTTTAATCGCGGTAAATTTCGGGTATTCTAAGGTCTTAAATGCCAGCGCTTGATACAGCTTCCTCCACCATGGCTGTCGCGGCGATCATTTAGAGTACAATTATAACCTATAAGGGAGAGTTCGGAGTCGGCTACGGAATATGCTGCCCATGTAGCAGTTACTATAACAATATCTGGACATTGGACGCAGACCAGAGTCTCAAGCAGGGGCATTTTATTGAGCAAGGGTCTGGCATTTAGAAAAAAACAGTTAACGTGGGCAGGCTGGTTGTTTTTGAGGGAGAGCAGCTAAGTCGTCCAGTGTTTGACGGGCCGCTGAACATAAGGAGAAAGTGCTCCCGCCCAATTTTGGAAAAAAAGGTTGTGGGATAGCACGCGCCTGATTTGGTTACAGAGGAGTAAGATATGGAGGTGGAAATGACGGACAAGGGAATTGAGCACCACCACTAGCTTTTGGGGGCTTTTCCGGTAAACTCATTGGCAGGATACTGCAAAGTATTACTATTAAAGTGACAGAGTGTGTCGGTGAGGTTAGCAGTCCAGCAGGACATGTCGTATTAAGAGACCACTGGGAAAATGAGCATGGAGGGAACGTGCTGTGTGGTGGGGTATACACTGCTGCGAATGGAACAGAAGCGTAGTTCTTGGACGAGAATGTAGGCATATTTGGCTTAGCAGACTCAATATAACGCCTGGGCAGTAGTTTGACATTTGAGGTAGTTAGGTTGGGGGCTTTGGGGAGTAACAGGTGGTCTCAAATGAATATATTTCGTGGGGAAGCTAGATTTTTTTGATTTTTGAGTAACCGAGGCTTTAGTCGAATTTTTACTTGACCTAACAACTGGCGTTGGTCGACCAGGAGAAAGCTTCTCCTAAAGGATGGGGATAATGAATGTTTAATTGAATCAGGTTATTTTATAACCCTAAATCGATTGGCAGGTTATTCCAAAGAAAGTAATATCCGAAAGCAAAGAACAGAGAGCATTTAGAAGTGGACAATATACGAGGTGGTATAATCAGTAAAGAATAACATAGGTTGTACGGATGACTAACGGGGTAAGAACTGAAATTCGTGGGATATTCGAACTAATATTAAGGCGAAAAAGGAGGCAGCAGCCAGATTCTAGTCACCGAACCTATATAAATATAAGGTTAGTTAGCTGGAGCCTAATTGAGAAGGAGGAAGTTGAAATTGTCCAAGGTAAGAGTTTCAGGGTAAAATTTCATTGGACCTTGGCACTTTGTAGAGTGGCTAGATTAGGCCACTAAGCCAAAGAATGGGCAGCAATGTTGAAGAATAGGAAGGACAAACATTCGATAAAGTCTTAATTTATTTTTTCAGGATGATAAAAATCATAAAAAATGAAGCCACAAATCTGGGTAGCATTGGCCATAATTCTACGCCATGAGGCGAGAGATCAAAATTATTCCTGCAGCTTAAACCTAAGTCCTTGATGATGGAACATTCAGTCATAGGGGTGCCTTGAAAAATAACTGGACGTGGCAGCCTGTGAAGCCCAAATTACATGTAAAGACACATAGAAGGTGAGAATCCCATTTGCCACGTTGAGCTCCGCGTGGAAGGATCAAGCAAGTCTGCATGGATTTCTTCAAAGCATCGTTGTGCCGTAGATTTAGAGAAGGAATTTACGAATTTAAGATAGTCTACATAAAGAAAAGACTGGGACTGTTCAGCTTTGGATGAACATTCATTAATGTAAGGCAAAAGCAAAAGAGGACCTAGCACGGTACCTTGAAGGAGACCGCTTACAATAGGGATCTCACCTGAAAATGAGGACCCCACTTAGACCTTTTGTTTCCGATTAGTTAGATATTATGTTAGGAAATCAGTAAGCAGTCTACGAAGCACTAATGTCTTCAATTTAACTATGAGTCTCCTAAGAGGCACTTTATTGAAGGCCTCATTTAGATCAAAATAGAAAACGACCACAGATAGATGATTCTTACGAAGAGATGTTAATAAATTTAAAAAAGACATGTGACGTGTTCCACAAGAGCAATTGGGAAGGAAGCCATGTTGGGAAGAGCTAAGAAGTTGCTTGGTTATGCAAAAATCTGTAATTTGTATGGAAATTAATTTTAAAAGAGGTAAGCAGGAGAAGGTGTTTTATAAACACCGTGATAATTGTGGCCATCCGAGAGTAAGCCAGATTTAAATACATGAATACTTATATAGAGTTTTTCGAATAATCAGGAAAGAAACCATTCTTGAGAAAAACTGAAAAAAACTTTGCTTAACAAAGAGGGAAATCACTTAGCTGTTTAGTAAGGGGATTTGGGATGTTGTCGGTTTCAACTGAGTGTGATTGATCAAGTCTGCTTCTCTGTTTCTGAATATTTGTAGGAACAAAATTAAAGGTAGTAAGCAGGAGTTGGATTGTGAAGGTGCAATTTTCATGTGTGATAAAAATATGGAATGTCATCCACAATGGTCCCAACGAAGCCATTTTTGAAGTAAATATTCATCGATCGGACGTTTGATACAGCAGATGGCTTCTGCCCTTCACCTCTAAAAAAATGTTCCCTTCTGCGTCTGGTAAGTCAAAATCCGGTCCCTTATATGTGACTGTAATATCTGAAGGGAATTCAACTCTGAGAAGCATAAACGCAGAAAGGTCTCCGCAAATTGAATGCACTGCACCATCAAGCGGGCATTTACAATTTTCGACGAAGATCGCTTTTCTAAAGTCTCCGGTACCTTTGCCAGACCGCATATCTAATAAGCTTCTCAGGCCTGGGAGACCATGGATTCAGCAGGATTACAACCTTCTCGAAAGTGTTTAGCAGCAAACCCCTAAATTAGTAAGGGTCAAGGTGCACTAGCATTTGAGATCCAAATAAATAAGCAAAATCTCTAAATCTCTTCTAATCTCGGGAGCCATGCATTAAACACTAGGTCTGCCTCAAGAAAGATTGGATATGAGGAAGAAATTCTTCTTCGGCCTTGTCGGGGAACCATTGAATAAACTACCCAAGGCAATTGCGTTGTCTTAATCCGCCGAGCAAAATAAACATCGACTTGACGTACATATGCATATGTATACATATGCATATGTACCCTGTCTACATTCATTTTACTTCGATTTCTTTATATATTTTTATTCTTGAGATTATTATGTGACAAATAGGGGATTTATCAACGTAATCCGATTGTCATCAAATAAACAGAGATAAAATGATCTCAACTCCCACATAAAAAATCCAGGAACATCCCTTAAAACGATATGTGCCCCAAGGAAGATTGGATGTGAAAACGTAGTTTTGCTCAAAATGTTTGTCGTAAGTATGGCGAAAATGGTTAAGTGGATCAGATGTCAAGGGTTTTATTCTAGTCCTATACTGGGGCAGAGGAAGGGGGAAGGAGGTGTCTGACAATTACCTGGGTATCGATTTGCCACTGCAGTGCGACGTGGCAGGTATGAACAGGAATGTTGAGTTCGCCTTCGGTCAAGGGAAACTTAGGGTCAGTTTTAAAGCTTTTTGCTAGCATAAGGTTGGATTAACCCTATGGCCACTGCCCCTGTTGTCGCAAATAGCCACTAACGCAGGAAATTAGAGTGTTTCATTGGCACTTTATAGATTACACGGAATGCTTGTTTGACGTCTACCCCGTGATCACTCTCCACCAAGTGAAACACAACTGCGCTTGACAAAGACTTAACCATGCCTTGATTTAG
Source organism: Schistocephalus solidus (assembly GCA_017591395.1). NCBI lineage: Eukaryota > Metazoa > Platyhelminthes > Cestoda > Diphyllobothriidea > Diphyllobothriidae > Schistocephalus > Schistocephalus solidus. The sequence goes on along the minus strand of WEDG01005693.1, from coordinate 15,446 downwards.
ATTGACAGGATGGTGTTCTAGAAGGCAAGGATAGACTGCCCTTTCTGACCTCTTAAATTTGCATCTACGTCTTCACTTGCTCCGAAGGCCAACTAAGTATGCCAGTTTATACCTACTACGTCGCACTACAGTGGCAGAGCTGAAAGATAGGCAATTGTTAGACACCTCCTTCCCCCTCCACCTCCCCCAACCCCCAGTAGGAATAGACTATAAACCCTGACCTAAACCATAAACCTCTACCCCATTCCTACAGTATATTGGATGTTTAAACTTTTATTATTATTATTTTATTTATTGCCAGTTTACAGGCAAGGTCAAAAGGGATATATACAGTAAGGGGTCCAGCTGACAGTGAAAAAAACTCCTGATCGTTCTTTAAGGTATTTTCAGGAGAAAAACTGCAGCTTGTTGAACAGATTAAAGTTTAGGACAGGGAAGTGTTGACACAGGTGCACAGTGTAGTACTTCTCCTTTCGGTGTTGTGGATCTGGTCTTCTGTACTAGCAGCAAGTATGCCGGCGAGCGGCTGCTAGCTGTAGACTGAGGAATAACCCGATTACGGACTGCAGAGCCAGCAATATTGCCTTCAGCATGAAGTCCGGCATAGGATTCAGAGTCCGTGGACGCCATCAGAACGGAAAAAGAGCTTCCAGAGAATCAGCACCCAAAAATTCGCGGAAGGTGTCCTGAATGTAGAAAAACTAGTGACAGCTCTCGTAAACAAAGGATAGTTTTGCTGAATTTTTAATACTTCTGGGTAGTTTATTCCAGATTGCTATAGCATTTACCGAAAAAAACTGACGGTATTTAACGGTGCGTGCCAAAGGAAGAAATAAGAATACATCTCTATGATTGGTGCGCCGACAGTGGTCGAGCTGCCTCAGGGATGTAAGGGGGGTTAAAGGTAAAACCGTTTAAAAGCTTGAACAGTAAAAAAATAGTCCCTTCTGTAATCTACGAAGCCACAACGGGTCGAGGCTTGTAAGCTCACAGCGTTGTTGGTAGGACAAGTTTCTGTGCTCTGAAGTAATAACTCTTTTAGTAAAGAAGTGCTGGACTGATTCTATCTTCCTCCGTTCACTCGCGTGCAGAAGGCTAAATAGAAACGAGCTGTATTCCAGACTAGGTCTGACATACATTTTATAAAGGCTGGTCCTAATATTGAGGGTTTTAAAATTTCTGAGAATAAACCCAGTGGTTTGGCGTGCTTTAGAGACAATCAAGGCGCAGTGCTCTGACAGATTAAGACTACTAGAATATGATATGCCCAGATCCGTTATAAACCCGGGCACATTTAAGTCATGACCGTCTATGCTTAGATGAGGCTGATGGTTGTCACAACTAACCATAACGGAGCATTTGTGCCAAGAGAGCGATAGGCGCCATGTGCGACACCACTGAGCGAAGGCTTGAAGATCCTTTTTAAGAGCTCAAGCACAATGTGGCGATCGACCGGTTTATAACGATAGGCAACTTTTTAAATCATCAGCGTACATAAAGGGCCTACCATACTGAAAACAATCAGGAACATCGTTCACAAAAAGGCAAAAATAGAAGCGGGCCGAGTACACTACCCTGAATAACGCCACTCCTCACGTGCGTGGGGTTGGAGATAACATCGGAAATTTTTACCCGTTGTGCGCGATCATTCAAATAGGAGGATATTAAGTTCAGAAGCTTGTTACCTATGCCGAAGGAAGTAAGTTTCAGCAGGAGGAGATCGTGGTCAACACGATCAAAAAGCCTTCGTGAAGTCGAAATAAACGGTGTAAATTGCAAAACCACTATCTCTAGATTGTAGCACATGATCAAAGTAAGAGAGCTGGCAGGTGTCACAAGATATTTTTCGAGAAACCCATGCTGAGCCGCATTAAGTAGGTTATTCTCTGTTAGGTGACGCATCAACTTGTCTTTAATCAAGGTCTCTAATATCTTCGAGGCTGCTGGCAGTGTATTTATTGGCTTAAAGTCATCAAATGACGTAGTTCTGCCGTGTTTGGGTATAGGCAAAATGTGCGATTCCTTCCATAAAATAGGGAAGGTTTCACTTTCAAGAGCAAGATTGAATATCTTATACAGAAGTGACGGAAATATATCATTTGCATCCGCCTTTAGAACGCTGACCGGGACGCCATCTGGTCCAGGACTGTAAGATTGGCGAGAACGCCGAATGGCTACGGTTACGTCCCAGAGGGTAAAAGTTATGTTTTTCGAGGACGTTACCGGTCCAAACCCGGACGTTTTGGAAAGGGGGCGACCGAATGTTCACTGAAAGTTCTAGACAAGAAAGCATTGAAGCTATCAGCCGTCAACTTAGCGTCAGCTATAGGGTTTCAAAAATCATCTCGAAGTACAGGGTACTGAGTTTTTCTCTGAGATTTTACAGTCCGCGAAAAGAGTTTTGCAACATTGTACGAAGGGTTTTCGGCAAAGTTAACCTCTTCAGCTAGTCGCTTTTTCTTCGGAGAGCCTCTTAGCCTGTTCAAAGATTTGCTGGATCAATGGCAGGACGGAAGTGTCATTTAGTCGATGAAAACGACGCGAGAGTCTACGCAATCTACGGCGGAAAGGTAAAGGGAGGTAGACTTCATCCTTGACATTAATTATTTTCTTACGAGGAACAAAACGAGAAATGAGTGGACCTAGAACTTGGTTGAATGTATCAGTGCAAAACTTCACATCAAAACATAGAAAGAAGTTAGTCCAATCGTGGGAATTAAGATGTGTTTGTAATTCCCCATATTTGCTGATCGGAAATCGTGGAAAAACTATATTTTTTTGAAAACGTTTCATCAGCCTCGATTTCAGTGAAGAAGCAACTATAGCATGGTCTGAACTCCCAAGTGGGTCTAAAGGTGAAACTGACAGTGGCTGACAACCTCTGCAGAAGATAAGATCAAGTATGTTTGATCCTCGGGTGGGAAAAATCAACTACCTGATCCCACATGCCAGTATCTATGGCCTCAAGCAAGTTTTTGAACTTTGCAGGACCGGAAGGTGGAAACCAATGAACTTCAGGGAGATTGAAGTCACGTGCAATCAAGCAGTACTTCATATTTAGGTCAACTGCGGCATGAAATGCCTGTGAGAGACGGAGATCGTAATCCCCACTTGCGTTTGGGGGCGATAGACACAACCGACGAGTAAAGAGTTGTTATCTTTAAGAACTACTCGGAGCCAACAACTCTCTTCTACCGCGGTAAATTGTCGATTATCCAACGGCAGAAAGGTAAGTGGCTGCTTAATATAGATGCAGCTTCCTCCGCCACGACCCTCGTGTCGATCGTTACGAATATAGTCGTACCCTTGAATATTGAGTTCAGAGTTGGATACACATGGTGTTGCCCAAGTCTCTGTAACTATTACAATGTCGGGGCAGTGGATGAAAGCCAGAGTCTGGCACAATGGCATCTTATTAAGCAGAGATCTGGCATTGAGGACGATTAGTTTAAGCGGGCACGTTTTTGGTTTCTGAGAAGGGACAGTTAGGCTGTCAGAGTGAATGCCTTCGGCCAAAGAAATGTTCTTTTCACTTGAACAATTTGTCCGTTTCTTATTTGGAGATGTGCCTCGCCATTGGTCCTTCGTGTTTCCAGTTCTATTATTAACTGTCTCATTTTTAGTCTCTCCTTCAGTCCGTATTCCGGTTGAAAAAAAACTTCAAAATGCAGGCCCCGTAGGGTTGTTTTTCTCTGTAGCAGGAGCTGTGCCTGTGCTTCGTTTTCCAAGATGATTTTAAGAGGTCTTGGTCGAGAATTTGATTCGGGTGCGGACAGAGCTTTCCCTATTCTATATGCCTTGAGAATGTGGATGGACAAGCCGTCCCTTAGTATCGTTTTTGCATACAATTGAAGGAGATCCAAGTCATGTTTGACTCGCTCCTTTGGAATACTTGAAGCTGACTCCGGGACCCCTTTAATGACTAAATTATGTTTTCGACTCAAACGAGGGCCCGTTTGTAACTCAGATCTTTCAGCTGAGTGAGTACTGGTAACCAATTCACTTGGCCCGGTGGGTCCACATGAACTGGGTGTTGGGCAGGCTAGAGCCAAATCTCTGCAAGACTTGTTCTTCTTAGACCTTTTCTTCTTTGGCTTAACGAACTCGCCAACCCTCTTCAACATCGTATGTTGGTGCATCGTCTACCAGTGATGTGGCGATGGGCGGTAAAGCCAGATTAGTGCTCATGCTACCCGAACTAAGTACCGGTAGAGTGGCGCAAGGACGAGATGGGGCTCCCTTCGGAAGTAGCGAAATTTCCTCTGGTTTTACCGGGTCCAGCAGTCGCGATATGTTTAATGTGACTTTTTATGTAAGCTTGAAGAAGCTATAAATGAATACGAATTTTTGCTTTGTTGTAGGTTTATTACGAACAGGGGCGTTTTTTTAGCAGTTGGACGAGATATAGATTTTTTTAAGTTATCTATTTCTTGTCTTAGATTCCTTATTTCCTGCTCCATCCCTGAGAATTTCTGCTGGAGGCTGAAACACCCCATACATGTTTCGTCTTCGTAAGCTACATTAGTTAAGCTTACTGAACTTTTAACCCGTTTTACCGGGAGGTGAACAAATAGCAGAATAACGATGGTTAAAATTGTTTTCTGCTTGTCCATTAACTTGCTTAACAAGATCCCCTGCCAATATGGCCGAGTGGGTAGAGGCGCCGAGAGACGGTCCCAAGCAGCTTGGTCGTGGACCAATGTTTTGTGACAATAAACTTATGGAACTTGAGTTTTGCATGTTATAATTGCCACAAAATTAATAGAGAGTCAGCTGAGTTTTCAACAATAAGAATTTGAAAATATAAGGACTCAGCCTTTGGTTTGAGTCCCTTCCGCGATTGAGAGCAGATGCAGGGATCACACAGCCGGCGTGAGTTTCGGAAAGCAGCAAAGATCGAGGGTCCAAGTTGCAATTTATAAACTCAGAGGAATATAAAGACAATTCTTTAATAGATTTTCCAACACCGTGTCTTCTACACTGAGGTAGAGACTTAAAACTCGTAGGCTCGAGGTACTTGAAATTCGAAACCAATTTCAAACAACGCGCCAACTCTTTTGTCAATCTACCATGCCTGATATAACTGCAAAGGCCCGATTTTAAAAAACCGAAAGCAAACGTTTGCCAAACTGACTTCTAAAGTGCTTACATGGGTGTCATCGCATATCCTTAAATGCATACCGTTTAATTTATGACTATTTTTAGGTCGGACACCACAGCTTTTTCAAAATGGTCAGTCTGGCTACATAATCATCAAAGTTTACAGGAAGCAGTGGTTGTGAGAAGTCAGAAACCAGAAAATAAACATCCGAAGTCCAGAATAACGAGTACATTTTGAACCTTTCACCAAGTGTTTTTCTACATCAAACTACACGTTAGCCAGACTCCGTAAACTATTCAAAAAGGTGTACTATGGACGTGGATCGTGTTCCCGTTGATGAATACGAGGAGTACAATTACGAAGAGGACCGTATAACGGGTACCAAGGGCGGACGAAACCGTACTAAAGCTGAGCAGAAGCACGAGTTCAGTGACAATCGGTCTATTCGCATTCATATTGAGAAACAGATAAACAACGAAGATAAGCAAGACGCCCAACGCTTGAAATCGGAAATTCATAAGTAAAAACGTTATAGACTTGAATAAATTCAATTTTTGAAGCGATAATTTTGCATTAAATGCACTTGAATGCCTTATCTGTTCTTTAAATTCATTTGATCTACCCTATGACATTTAGTGTGACATAGTGGTGTCAAAGTCGCTCGGGCTGCAAAACTCTGAACCGCGTCAACGATGTCAATTTTTCTAAGGCTTGCTGGAGTAGGGACTGCTGTACCAGTCAATCAGGAAGCGTCGACTCTTGATCGTCCTTGGATTGTTATTAAGTTCACCCTGTCTACACTATCGGGCCTGCATGTCATGTTGTATTCGCACAATGGCCTCTGAAAGCCAGTTCAATAACTGATTTTGTCGTATTTTGCGCATTTGCAGAAAAACGGGCTCCCAATAGAAAATATAAATAATGTTGCACGGATTGAGTAAGCGGCAATTCAGTGATCAGGTTCTTACCTGATCAATTTTTGTGGCATGATTTTCGATCCATTTCTTCTGCTACAGTGACTACGAAGTCATTTCGCTTGACCTGGTTGATACAGTGGAACGATCTACTGTAAAGGTTGCCTGTTAAACAGGTGCTAACATTGACCGATGATCAGTTATGCATCATCGTCATCGCCGATTCGGGTCTGCAAAATCGCTTCCGCAGTCTGATTCAGAATAAAAATGGCAACAACGGGTTCGAACTGGTTGATACTGGTGGAACGGTCTCCTGTAAAGGTTGCATGTTAAACAGGTGCTAACATTGACCGATTATCAGTTATGCAACATCGTTATCGCTGATTTGGGTCTGCAAAATCGCTTCCGCAGTCTGATTCAGAATAGAAATGGCAACAACGGGCTTACATTTAATAGGTTCTGCCACCGCCACCTTACGAATCGAAAATCCATTCGGAGGTTGTTTAAACGCTTGAGGAAGTCGAATGATAGTGAAATAATGCCGCGTGCGAATCCCTTTATGATAACTGTCAACTTGGGTTGAGGTGTCCTTGGTAAACGACAGATATGAGCCTCCACCACTGTGCAGGATAGTAATTCTACGGGTTGACCTTCGCGATGCGTGCACTACGCATCTCAATCTAGAACACGAGAACTTGTCCCGTACACGTACATCTTATCTATGCGGGTTTTGACATAGCAAAACCCGGTCATCTTTATCACCGAGATGTGATCTCCAGTTCCTGATTAGCGCAAGGTTAAGGCGAAAAGCCGTGAGAAGTAATCCATCTCAGTCATAACAGAATTATCTATACCGGTTGTTGGACTGTCGTGCAGTCTCAGCGGTAGAATCAGTGTCTCACTCGTTCACTTTAAAATCGCATCTTCGTGGACTGCACTTCTGTGACTGACGTTGTGTCCAGGTTCAGAGCAATTTCGGTATGTTCTCCAAGGCTCTGGTTTAATTTCAGGCAAAATGTCTTCGTTACCAAACCGTAGATAATACTTAGGTGGGTTCTAACACGTAACCTTGTCCTTGGGTTCTTCTAGAACGGGATGGCAGGGAGGTGTGAGACAGTTCCTTGGTTACTGAAAAGTTGGATACCGCCGCGAAACTGGCGAAATACCCGTTACTTTAGTTGTGCAAAATCGTTTTTAGTCACATACCCGTTTTGGATATACCGGGCGGCATTTAGTCTCATGTTTGGATGATAACGCTCAAATATAAGGTGATTTCAGGTTTTTTCAAACATGCTCTGTCAACACTGCGCCAGAATGACTGAGCATACGCTTGTGGGGACCAAGGATAAAAGGATGTCCACCGTAGAGAGCATCGGAAAGACAAATGAAACGACGGGTGAGTGAGGATGGAGCGTCAGGTCGTCAAGCTCTAAAGTCCCCAGATTCAGAAAAATGCCTCGGACTTGAGGCTTCTAGTAGTAGCGCCACCTCGGGTTGATGGTTTGGAAGATTGTGATTGAATGTCGCCACCACCACCACCACCCGCCGACGATGATATCCCAGTGCAGGCGTCCGGGGCCGGGGTGGACAAGTCGAAGGAATCACTCTCTTAGACCCAGCAAAGAAGGAAACGATTACGTACCAGGCGGTACACATTCATCAGATTGAACGGACAAACTGCGGCCAGATTGAGCAGTTTGTACCATTCAAATACCCACTCCAGGGAAAACAGTTGGCAGAGGACGAGGACCAGGGAGAGGGCACAGAGGAGGTTTGGAACCAGGATCGGATACAAACCGGTAGTAAAAGCGGGAATGCAATAAATTGCCCGGTTGATGTTGAACATCACAAAGGTTTCCTCTAACTCCATCCGACTGCCTCGCTGCACGGAGGGGGAGATGGTCGGAAACTAATAAGCTCCGACAAACAAACTATGCAAAGCACCTTGTGAGGGAGCCTGAGTGTCGCTGCGCGAGTTGGTTCTCTAGTGAGACGATTCATCCCGCTGATAATCTGAAATTTGCCGACTTCTGCAGTTAAATCCCCACGCTCTATATGGTATGACCACGGCGAACTGTGACATTACATGGTTTCGCAGGTATGCCAATTCAGTATCTCTTCAGCAAAAAGTTATTTGCGATAATAACGCTAATGTCGGATACGGTACTCCGTTTGGTGGAGCCCTTTTTCCAGCCTCTGAATCCAGCTGACTTAAACTCTCAGCTGTGGTGCATTCTGTAAACGCTCTTACACCGGAATATCACTAAGACTTTAGTTGCTAACAGCAGACGAGATCTGAAGAAAAAGACAGAAATTGACCAGAGCTGGCGTCAAATGAATGTCCACTAGTGATGTTCATCTCTACTTGTCGACGAGACACGCAAACTCGTGGCCCGAGTTTCGGGATCACAGCCGCACTTGGAGAGTACAGCAACGCCGTCGTTTCAAATTTCCACTGGTTCAAATGTGCTTTACATAACAACGCCTTAGCGTTGCGCAAATTTTACGAAGGAGGATGCTCTGCACAAATCAGGACACAGCTATAGTAAGCCACGAAACACTTAAAACGAAGCCTGAGAACGGAGATAACAAAGATCTGGTGTTCTTCTCTGGGAGGCAGCTGCCTGCCCAAAGGCGGAGCCTGGTTGCCCGGATCCTATCGAATGGAGGACCCAAGTATTTCTGATGTCACTATAATCTGTTACCCACAGGCGGTAGCTGAAATGGCCAGCGAATCTCAAACAACCAACTGCAGCAATAACGAAAGATCTCAGTGTCTTAGTGACTTCGACCGACTGCTTGTAGTCAACCGTTTCTACCGGTATCGTCACAAATATATTCCCTGTTGGTATCCAAGCGGTGGTTTTGTGACAAACCAAAACGATAACATGTTATTCAGCTTCAGGTTTTGACTTAGAACATGTTGCAGACCGATGGTTGAAGCCAGCTAGATCAATTTTCGTGTTCAAACATGCATAGGGTCACCATTATAAACACTCAATTCAATCTCATCTCCGTGTTATAATCACTCAACGCAATCGATGCGCTGTAGGCAAAGTGGGTCTCGTTCTGTGACCCACATCGAGAGGCATGTGAGCAGCAAATGATGGTCGCCAAAGTCCCTAGTCATCGAAGGAGCTGAAAAAAATATCGGGATCACTCAGGAGCACAATCACATTTCGGTTCACTTCAGAAATCCTACCTTCATTTTCTCAAGGAGCTGGCATTTTATCCGCCATAATTTATACTTCTTCCACCAACGCACATAAATGGCCACGAAGTTGGGCCGAAGTGTCTACTAGCGTGGACATGGATCAAACACTGACGACGCCAGATGCTCTCCGAAATATCAATTAGGATTCAAGCTTATCGCAATGAGTTCTCTCATTTTCAACCTGGAAATCTCAAATTCGCGAATCCGAGGTCGTGAGGTTTCCTGGTAAGATGGAACGGTCGTAAACAGAACATTCTGTACCCAATAAACGTAATTAGAACACTAATAAAATGGCAGACGTCGTGGTCGTCTAAGTGGTGACGATAAACAAAGCAGAAATTAGTAGTTTGGTCTTCACCGTCATTACGACTATTTCTGCGGCAAGGTAGATTCAAACGTTTTTTTTTTCGGCCTCTGGTTGGGATTGCATTTGCTGTCGCAGGTTGAATATACAGTTTCAAAGCAACGAAAGGGCACGGTTAAAGCGGCTTTACAATCGTTATTCGCACTGATGTTTAGCTTACGATTCTCAGCTTATGGTGGCTATGACCTACTTCTAGGGATCACAATTCGACGCAAGTGGACCTCAAATGCAGGAACGTTCGCTCAGCGATGTCCTTGTTGGACATCGTACAGTCAGTGACCGATTTCATGAAATGGTAACCGTAATTCTATGCAAGGGTTTGAAAACCCAGATAAATAAGGACATGATTCCGGCGAGCGAACAGCCTCCGTCTTCCCTGGTACTTCTAAAATGTACTTTCGATTTGGAAGGGCTACTTAAGTGAGGTTTCCCTATCTATTATCGTGCATCACAATCCAAAGTTATTTCAGACGCGCCAGGATTTCGACTCTTGACGGCACTTATTTTTGACTTCTTGCAAACACTTCACTCGGCTAAAACGTTTACTTGAGTAATATGGATTTATTTTATTGATTTAAGATACCTTTATGAAATAAAATATATTTGCTACAAAAAGTATCAGTTCTTGTCCCCTTTTGGCAGAAAATCACGCCTTCTTCCAATTTTATACTAGAAGCAAAGGTAGCCAATGCATTTAAAGTTTTTCTTTATGTTCGGGGTTCGCAGTCTACAAACTGTATGCTTTCAATGCACGGAAATAAAACATTTCTCTATTCCATTAATAAGATGCCTTGCAGGGCTCCCGAAATATCGCAGTGGATATGGACCAGGTGGTATACTTCATAAGGAAGATTATTAAATATTTCACAATTTCAGAACCGAAAGGTATTCTTTCTGCGAGTATAAAATTTTAAGAAACGCTAACTTTCTTCCAAACGAGCACAAGAAGGGATATTTTTGTACACAATTTTATTAAAATGTATTTTGCCTTATAAGTACATCGAAAATCCTCAGAAAAATTAAACGGTACTCAAGTAATCATTTGCTACGAGCGCGATTTTTACAGGTGGATGACACGAAGTCACTCTGAAAATGGAATTATGCTGCCTAGAGGAAAACTAATTTCTGAATTTCGGTAAACGCTCCACGAGATCGATCATCCACGATGTAGTAGTGGCCTACACCAGTAGCGGGATCCCAGTTGGCAGACATCGGCTTATGCTCTGCAGGACTCCCTAACTGACCTCAGTATCCCGCCCAATGAAACTTGCTTACCATAATCGGCTTTGACCCATGCTAGCTGTCGCTTCCCAGTGCGTAATACAAGTTTGCTGTGAGACAACTGTAAACGTGAAGCTGCGATTTTTCCAGGTTACCTGCTTCATCAAACCCCTCTTTGTCGTTAGATGACGGTGGAGGTGAGCAACTGGAGCAACTACCCCCAACTCATGCAATCAAGGCAGACTTACAGCATCACTTTGGTTTCGAGAGTCCATAGATAGAGTCAGCTGACTATACTGCGTGTTCTAAATGCGTTTAAGACGAGAGCAGTAATCTGCGTCGGAGTGTATCTCAAGAATCACCCAACACTCTTAGAGAGCGTATTTGTGTAATCCAGTTCGGCTGGCGAAAAAATCGATCATGACCCAATTCATTAACGCCGCACGTTCGCTATCGCGATATAATGAGGTCGAAGAACAAAGGTCGTTTATTTACACAAACATACTCATTTCACTAGCACATTGCAATGACAAAAAATAGTCTGATTCGTGATTTTTTTAAAGAAAGGTTTTGGTTATCATTAATTAGATTTTAAGACTGACTGGAGGATAGAGAAGGGAACAGTCTTCGCGGATGTGACTTCAAACGCAAGACCCTCAGTGACATTTCTGCCACTCTGCTGGGCTGCTAAACCCAAGAGACCTACAACTGGGTCGACGAGGGCACGAACTGCTGTACGATCCTCTGCGCCAACCGGTACCGTGCCGCCGTTTTCTGGCGGGGTACTGAAAGCCCTGTCATAGTCGTGGTGGCGGTTATTAATGCCGCCGCCGCCACAATCATATTCGCCGACATCCGCCTCATCATCATCCTCGTCGTCGTCATCCTCATTCTCCTCATCGTACCCATAGAAAGGTGAATAGTCATCACGAGCCGCCGCTGTCGTCGCCGCATCGAGCTCGCCTTCGCCGGCGGGAGCCGCTCTGCGTTCCTTGACTGAATCACCGCGCCAGAGCTGCGAGTCGTGTGGCAGCGCGGGGAAGTCGTTGAAGCTGACCGCTGGCTCTGGCTGCTTGGCGTCCAGACTAGCGCAACGGCAGGTGCAGCCGTTGACAGGACATTCTATGAGATTGACCGGGATGCTGCCCGTGCGTCCGCCGCGACCACTGTAGTCGCTGCCTCCGCCACCGTAAAACCACTCCGAAAGATGGCCTGCGTGCCCACCATGACGACAGGCCTGACACCAGACGAACCAGCTTGATACTGGAAGGACTGTGCCGCCATTTCCGCGTATGTCCTCGCTGAGCGACTTCGGTGGCCTGACTGGGCCAGTTTTGAGGCTGATGGATAAAAAAGAGGGGACAGAGGGGGGGGGGACGTAAGAAACATGAGGGGCAAAGTCGCTGATCGCAACATGCAGGTAAGGGTGTGTACGGTTTAACGACCCAGCTATTCTTAGACCATAGCCTGACGTAGAAAGTCGCGGTGGAGATAAGAGAGTTAGTTTATTGTTGCAAAAATTCCTATCAAAGGATTCAGAAGACGGAGAGGAGGTCAACTAAAAACCTGGCTCGACACAGTTCGGCAAGATATGGAGGCGGTGCTTGGACCTTCGGTATTCAGCGTCCGTCTCTTGAGAAACGAAAAGGTTGAGCTATGCAGGTCTGTTGCCGCGAATCCTCACGCATGGAGAGGTACAATACGTGACATCATCGAGGCCGGCTCGATCAGACATGATCGCAGGCGTAACAAGTACAAGTAAGGGGTACAAGCTAAAACATAAGATCAATCATATTTGTCTCGTCATACAAGTGAGTCGAGTGAATTGGGGGGTGGGGATAAAAGACAGCTGGTTATACGGTAGTGAGGATTTGTTGAAGTCGTCCACGTGGGGAGAGGAGACGGCGTGGAGTGCCGTCGCTGGTCATGCTAAGCGCGGAGCTTGTAACAGGTTCTTTTGTACGCACAAGACCGGCTTTCTCAACCGGATGGCGGCGGCTTCTGCTGTTGCTAGCAGCCGCTGACTAAGTGAAGTGGAGTAGTTTGGTGGCACTTTATAAATCACACAGAAGGCTTCGTTAGGGCCTACAGAGTGCCCGGAATCAACCATGTGTGCGAGAATTGCGCTGGTTATGCTTATAACTTCGTCTTTTCTCAGGCATGCCGGGAGGTGTTCCCTTATTCTTTTAGATAGGCGCCGACCCGTGCGACCAATATAACTTGCGCCGCAAGAGCAAGTAAATGAGTAGATGCACAAGGAGGTGGTCTGAGCCGGCAACATATCCTCACCTTCTCTGTGTAAAACCGAGAATAATATCCGAATTCTCGCCACTGGGAAGGTTCGAGCGAAGGCTTCGTCAAGGCGTCTTCTCAGGTGTTCGCTTGCCACATCCCCTTGAAAGGGAACTTTGAGAAATAGGATTATCTTTTCTGCAGTAAGTGTGGCGGGTTGTTTTGGTCTTGCGACCATATTCTTTGTAATAAAGCTATCCGGATACGCGTTCTCCCGAAGTGGGTTCTGGTTGGTAGGCGCTCACCGATTGACTACGGGACTCGCTCGTCCCTTGAGGTTCACTCTCGAGCCCAATAAGCAGTCACACCGCGGCTAGTATGATAGGCAGAAGAACATTACCGAAAAAGATCAAGGGGACGGGAATGGTCGTTGCTGGCTTATTAGGCATCATCAGCCGGTCGTACCCGACCCCAGGTGTTGCGCCACCTGAGACTCGAACCTGCGACCTGGTGACGGTAAGTCCAACGCTCTAATCATTGAGCCACGGGTTCGTGGTCTGGCCGGGTTATTTTATTCTTCGCTGCACAATAAATCCAAAAAATGTGCGGTTATTACAACAGATTGCCTAACTCATGAAAGGTCAGGATCGGAAATTGAGGTTGTGAATTTTGTTCGTTGAATCAATTTGAAGTGCAGAAAAAAATTTTTAGTAAAGAAGAGCTCACCCCATGCTATGTAAAGGTACAGGTCCAAACCTCTTGTTTTGCACGTTGTACTATAAATGCACAGTAATATAATCAGGGAAAAGTTTGAAATAAAGCCCTCCCGGAAACGGAAAATTTGGTTCTGCTTTTCCTTACAAAGAGGCAGAGGTAGACATGAAAAATTGCAATTTTCTGGAAAAAAGAGACGAATGCAGTTTTAAAAATTAAGCTTTGCAAATTTGTGAGGTTTGTACAGTTGTAAGCCTTTGGAGGAAGCAGCATGAGATGGTTGTTCGCAACAGATTTTTTTTGAAATGCATGAGATTTCATGTAAAAGGCAACCTGTTGTAGGGTCGAAATTAAAAAAAGTTGCATTCACTTTGATCGACTTCTCTTAGATAATTTCTGCGAAATGGGTGGTAAAGAATGTGTGCGTGTGTAAACTTAGGTAAACAGAAATGAGCATTCGGATGAATTAACTGAGGGCACTAAATCAACTCGGATCTTATTTGTCATAGTCGGTAGCGAGTTTAGTTCGCATGGCTATAGAATCTTGTACTTCCGTTGCAATTCAGGGCCATGCGAGCAAACTTACCCAAGAGGCCGACAGAGATCAAGGGAAAATTTACCAACTCTGCTATAGGTTATGAAACCTAGACGTGGGAGGCTGCGGAAGACACCGAAACATAACCTGACTAATGGTGATAAAACACAAGCGACAGGGAAATTCCCGTAGAAGACAGTCCTGATGTCGGGTTCGCTGTCCCTTGTTACTGACGCGCCGGTAAACGGTTTCATAGACAATGGCTAGGATCAGCTAGGCAGTTCAGGTCAGTCCAGTTTTATGAAGGGAAAGATAGGCGAACGCTTTTAAAGTTCCTATTGGTTAATCAAGTTTGCTTTCCACTGTCAATCCCCACTTAACTGTTTCCCTCTCATTTCGCCTCATTCCAGTTGGAATTACAAGACTAGATTGATCACTGTTTTTGAAGTGTATGGAAGGGCGTAGGCCGACGCCCCTGCTTTACGTCTACCTTGTACTCACAGGCTCAAGGAATTAGTAATTTGAGCCCTGCCACAGTAAACAACAGCGCAAATGACACAGTAAACATACGATTAAATCTGTTCGTGTCGGAGCCTATCACATGATCAGAGCAGGGAAGGCTACATTCGGTCGAGTCCCCAGGTAAACGTTAATTAATTTTAGAATAGATTCTATAGGTACTAGACCTTCTGCGTACTACGTAGATGGCAGAAAGATTCACGCTTCACTTGTCGTTGACGGAAAGGTTCACGCCATGTTTACGGTCCAGTTCATAACCAGTGATTTTGGATGGGGCATTGCCCTTTAGTAGGCAGGGAAAAATGGCAAGGGCGCTCGCACTATGCCAAGGTCTGCACTGTTCCGCAGGGTGCGTTAATTCGTTTGAGTTAGAGGGAGATGCGCTTTATTTTAAAAGAACCATTCCAAAATTTTCAGCAAATAAGTCTTTCATTCACCGTGCATAAAAGTAGATACGATGCATAATGGCCAAAAACTGCGACTGCCGACATTATGAATAATTGTTTGGTGGATGCGTCGCAAAATTTACGTTATATTTCACTTCCTATAAAAACGACACTAGTCTACTGTACAGGTGACCTAAATATTGGAGTTCAAATAAACAAGGAGGCGTAAAAATCAGTAAATGATGT
>WEDG01005692.1:0-44025 GCA_017591395.1 Schistocephalus solidus | reverse complement strand
ACATCAGCAACTTACTCGCGGAGAAGAGTGGACTACACAAAGCCTACATGGACCTTCGAACTGACGCCACCAAAGCAGCCTTCTTCAGATGCCGGCGCCTTGTACAGCAACGGCGGCGGAAATGCAGGATGACTGGATGATCCGAAAGGCTGAGGAAATCCAGGGGTTTGCGGACCGCAATGAAATGAAAACTTTTTCAAAGCCATCAAGGCCATCTACGGCCCGTGTTTCAAGGGGACTGCACCGATGCTTAGCTCTGACAGCACAATACTAGTAATAAATAAATTGTATATTTAAGGCCCAGAGAGCCCCGTCATTTCAAACTTAGTATCGCGGTATAAATAAATACAAAGTGGATAATTGCTGCACTATGTGAGCAGCCATATTAACAGCAGAAATGAACAATATGGTAGGCATATCCGATTCAGAACGATTTACAATTTTTTAAACAAAAGTCAAAACAATTTTTGACATATACTTTGCATTAGAAAAGAAGCAGTAAAAAACTCCAACGGTTAAATCGGAGTCGGAGTTCGGCGAGCCGACAATTTAAAAAAAAACTAGGAGAAAAATAACTGCTTCACTAAAAAATTAATAGCTAGATGCAATGGGATAGTATTGTGATGTTTTTGACAACGTATGAGGGTTCGGAACGCTCCTTGTCGTGTGATAGATAATATAGCAGTCAGAGCTACTGTTTGTAACCACCAGTGGAGGTGAGAGAGGAGGAACTTATCGTGGACACCAAGGTCGAAACGAAGAGGGAACAGTAGAGGTCATGAGATAATCATCGAGATGCGATCTTGCTGACTGCATAGTCCACCAATCAAAGAGGCAAAACCATCAGAACCCGCCTTGATCATCAACTGAACCTGGAGACCATAGTCGGGGTTTGAAAATCGGAGGAAAGTATCAAGGTTGTCAAGAGTTGGCGATGCTAGTTTAAAAGGGGGGACGAAAAAGTGAAAGTGCAAAAGATTGACTCTGCGGAGGATGATGGAAATATAATAAGAGACCAATATACTATCAAAAGGGAGCTGCCTCAAATACCAGGATGACCCTTTTCAAAATCCAAAAGTTGCGAGTTAGGGAAGGAAACAGATAATAAGGACTTTATATCTTCCGAAGTTAAATTTTTGCGTAATTTTGTTTTGAAAATAGCTAATGTAGAAGACAACCTAATTTTGCAGTGGAAGATTATTCCAGATGAAATTATATTTTGAGTTAAAATTCTGATAACGATTAGTTTTGGAGCTTAGGGGTGGTGAAATGATCATGGAGGAATGACGAGTGGCATAGGGTCGATCTACCGGAGCGAGAGCGTTAATTCGTGGGAGATTTAGGCAAGAGTTCACTCGAAAGAGGAAGCAGAGACCGGCTTCGAGTCTTCTTACCCACAGAAATTTAATATTTTCTAACAGGCATCTATCCGTATAATCGATACTGGATCCAGGAAGAGAAAGTAGTCTTTGAGTAAAAACCCTCTGAACTTTTTCAATCTTACTGCGGTCAGAGGCGTTCATCAGCCCAAAGAAGGGACAGCAGTATTCTAGGATAGGAAGAAAAAACATGCGGTACAGGTTTAACTTTATTTCCGGAAGGAAGAAATTATGTGATATAAAACCACATATTTGTGCAGCCTTTGCAGAAATTCAATCTGAATGAGGCGATACTGCTAGCTTATTCGTGTAACTTAGACCTAAGTCTCTTATGGTTGATCGTTCTAAAAGTGTACTTTTTAGAAATACTAGGGGTCCATGAATATTGGCGGGGCCAATACACATGAAAATACTCTTAAATTAAGAAAACTCCATTTGCCAACCACAGCTCCAACGTGAGATCATAAGTAGATCAGTGTTGATTTTGGCAACGCAACTATTGGCAGTGTCTTGAGAAAATGGATAAATGCCCTTGAGATCGTCAGCGTAAACGAAATTTTGTGAATTTGTGAGTAAAGTTGAAATTTCGGTTATGTACAGAATAAAAAGAAGGGGACCTAGAACCGTGCCTTGAAAAACGCCACTCGTTATCGGCTGAGGTGTCGATTAGCTATTACCTACTAAGACCTTCTGGCTGCGGTAAGACAAGTAGGAACCAATGAAGTCAAGGAGAGGAGGCCGGATGCCGAGGGCTTCCAGTTTCACCGGAAGACGTCTGTGTGGTACCTTGTCAAAGGCTTTGCTCAGTTCAAAGTGGATCACAACCACTGACTGTTGCTCATTACGAAGGGAAGAACCGAGGTTAATTAAAGCTCAGTGACACACTTCGCATGATCTCCCAGGTAGAAAACCATATTGCGAGTCGCTTAAGAGCTTATTTTCTAAGCAAAGTCGAGAATTTTATTAAAAATAATTTTTTCAACGAGTTTTGCTAGAGCGGGGGTTTTGTGAACGCCTCGATGATTATTTACGTCCGAACGACAGAGAAATGACAGAGAAATCGCAAATTCTGAAGTGCTGGGCCGAGCACTTCAGAAATGTCCTTAATTGCTCATCAGCCATTTCCGATGCTGCCATTGGCCGGCTCCCTCAAGTGGACACGAACCATGATCTGGATCTGCCGCCTTCCCTGCCAGAAACCATCCAGGCCGTGCAGCAGATTTCCAGCGGTAAAGCACCGGGAGCCGACGCAATCCCACCGGAAGTCTTCCAGCACGGTGGGCCCGGGCTGATGGCAGAACTCACAACACTCTTCCAGGAGATGTGGCGCCAAGGACAAGCTCCTCAGGATTTCAAAGACGCAACCATCGTCCATCTGTACAAACGGAAGGGGAACCGGCAACTCTGTAATAATCACAGAGGCATCTCGTTGCTCAACATCGCCAGGATGATCTTCGCCCGTTTCTTTCTCAATCGTCCGAACGGTCACCTAGACCATGGCGTACTCCCGGAAAGCCAATGTGGCTTCTGCCGACACCGCGGAACAACCGATATGATCTTTGCCACCGGCCAGCTACAAGATAAGTGCCAGGAGATGCGAACTCACATATACACAAACCTTTGTTGATCTGACAAAAGCCTTTGACACGGTGAATCACGACGGACTGTGGAAAGTCATGCAGAAATTTGGCTGTCCTGAGGGGTTCACGCACATGGTGCGTCAGTTTCTAATGAAATGACGGCGCACGTCACTGACACCGGTGTGGTATCCGAAGCATTCGCAGTGACCAACGGAGTGAAGCATGGCTGCGTATTGGCTCCCACCCTGTTCAGTCTCATGTTTTCGGCTATTCTGACGGACGCCTACCGTGATGAACAGCCTGGTATCCGCATCGCCTATAGAACTGACGGACACCTTCTCAACATTCGGCGCATGCAGGCTTCACCGCATGTGTCTACGACTACAGTCCATGACTTGATCTTCGTCGACGACTGCGCCCTTAACACTGTGACGGAGGAGGACATGCAAAAGAGTATGGACCTCTTGGCCGCAGGCTGCGCCGATTCTGGATTAACAATCAGTACAGCCAAAATGGTTGGCATGCCCCAGCTACCACCCAGCGCGGAATACAATGCTCCTCGTATCAATGTCAACGGTGCTCAACTCAAAAACGTGGAAACCTTCGCTTATCAAGGAAGCACGCTGTCACACAACACGAGAATCGATGACGAGGTTGCCCAACGGATCTACAAAGCTAGTCAGGCCTTCGACCGGCTGCAGGCCTCCGTGTGGAATCGCCATGGCATTCACCTGAACACCAAACTGAAGATGTACAAGGCCGTCATCTTGACGACCCCCTTTACGACGTGGAGACCTGGAAACCCTACGTGAACTAAGACAGGAAGCTGAATCACTTCCATCTCAGCTGCCTCCGCAGAATACTGAAGCTAAGATGACAAGACAGGATCCCGGACACGGAATTCCGGGAGTGGATCGGAATCCTCAGCATGCACGCCATGCTGAGGCAAGTGCAACTGCGATGGAGCGGCCACCTGGTGAGAATGGATGACGAGTGACTACCCAAACAACTCTTCTATGGTGATGTCGCTACGGGTGCTCGCCGACAGGGAGGTCAAAATGATGCTACAAGGACACTTTGGAAAAAAATCACTGAGGCAACTGCAAATCAACCCGGCGACCTGGGAGGACCTCACCCAGGATAGGCTGGCATGGAGAAGATCCGTGAAAACTGGTTCAGCAATCTATGAGGCCAACCGGATTGCCACCGCCAAGACAAAAAGAGCGCATGAAGGTCACCAGCACCCCTGTCAAACACGATCGATGCCCAGGCCCTGTCAACTTGCCCGCACTGTCAACGCATCTTCCACGCGTGAATATGCCTGGTTGGACATCTTCAGACACAATGCACCAAAAATCTGACAATTCTAACTTCAACGTCAAATTCTGCCAGCCCTCCTTCAGACTCCCCCACCCTCACTCCTGGCATCAATTCCATTACTCCCACCATCATAGAAACCACATCCAAATACTCATCGCCTGTGACCCCCACCATCGCAACAACTACCACCTTCGCCTTCACTACCTACAGCACCACCATCGGCGATGGGGTCTCTCACCTAAACTGTCATCAATGCGACCACACATTCACCTCACGCATCGGCCTGTTAAGTCACTTGCGAATCCATCGTACACAGACTGGTGAACCAGCGCCTGGAGCACCAACACACAGCAGTGATCGCCGCCTCCACTGCCCTCACTGTCCTCGCGCATTCATTCATAGCATGGGCCTATTCGGTCACATGCGAATCCATGACAGTGGACATCACCGCAATGCCGACAACGCCAATACACCATGCACACCTTCCACTCCTGCCATTCTTACCGCCACTGCCACCCCCACTTCCATGAATGACATCCCCCCAGCCTCTACCGATTTCGCCTGCCCACAGTGCGCCTGCAAATTCAACTCACGCATCGGCCTGGTCGGTCACCTGCGAATCCATCGCACGGAGGCTGGTGAACAAGTGCCTGGGGCTCCGACATACAGTCGCCGTACCCGCCTCCACTGTCCTCACAGCTCCCGCACATTTACACACCGCATGGGTCCATTAGGACACATGCGCCTCCACGACAACCTGCGCTAAACCACCAGAGGCTTAGCCACATCAGTGCACACCATCTACACATATACATAGACAACACCCTTACAATCATCATAATGACCTGATAAAATCACGGTGTCCTAGAACCCGTGGCTTGGAAGGCTGCCAATCTGACGCTTACACCAGGCCACGCCGTCGGCCTAGTGTATGCGTTGTGTGTGTCGAGTGGCTGACCAGTGGACTGGGAGTCAGATGGCGATGGCTCCTCCATATCGCCCTGAGTAAGTAAATCCTGGTGTGTGCGTTATGGAGGCCAGGTCGTGATGTGGCACACGAAGACGGGTACACCAGCCCGTCAGCCAATGCGCCCACTCCCACATCAGGCAACCGACCGGCTCGGACAGTGGTCTGATTTTGGGGGTGGGGTAAAGAGTGAGATCGAGAGCTCAGCGCATTTTCCTCACTATAAACCATCTGACTCGCTTGAAACTATCACGGTGTGCTTAAAGCCATAGCTTTGAATGTTACCAACTGACGGGATAACTCGGACCACCTGGTCAGCCCAATGTGTGTTTGTGTTTAGTAGTTGACTGGCGGACTGAGAGTCAGGCTGCAATGGCTCCTTCTTAATGTGGCATTTATGGCACTCCCACTCCGTGGGATCCGAGCCAGGTGTGGTGGTTCACCCAGGGATGGCCCCGACCACGCCAGTCACATGCGCCCTCTCCAATCTCCTGGTCTTTGAGTCGGTCGTGACACCGGGCTCAGGTGGGAGAGGAGGAGAGAATGCGGTAGCTGCAGCGCAAGGCTATTGTCGTTTTAAACTAAATCATGCGCAAATAACCGTCCCTGCACCACCCTTCCGTGGAGCATACTGTAGACCTCGTCGATATCGACTGTCGAACTGTCGCATTGGTGACTTTTATGCACACTGGCGCCAAAAGACATCGAGGAAAGGAAATTGCTTTTTTGTTTCAGTTTCCATCGTGAATAAGAACTTCATAATGATGGGTGACAACCATTAGCCTCATCTAAGCATAGACGGTCATGACCTAAATGTGCCCGGGGTTATAAAGGATCTGGGCATATCATATTCTAGTAGTCTTAATCTGTAAGAGCACTGCGCCCTGATCGTCTCGAAAGCACGCCAAACCACTGGGTTTATTCTCAGAAATTTAAAACGGTCAATATTAGGGCCAGCCCTTTATAAAATGTATGTTAGACCTAGTGTGGAATACTGCTCGTTTCTATTTAGCCTTCTGCACGCGAGTGAACGGAGGAAGATAGAATAAGTCCAGCAATTCTTTGCTAAAAGAGTTTTCACTTCAGAGCACCGAAACCTGTCCTACCAACAACGCTGTGAGCATACAAGCCTCAAACCCGTTGTGGCTTCGTAGATTACAGAAGGGACTATTTTTAGTGTTTAAACTTTTAAACAGTTTTAACTTTAACCCCCTTATCATCCCTGAGACAGCTCGACCACTCGGCGCACCAGTCATAGAGATGCATTTGTATTTCTTCCTTTGGCGTGCACCGTGTGATACCGTCAGTTTTTTTTTCGGTAAACGCTATAGAAATCTGGAATAAACTACCCAGAAGTATTAAAATTCAGCAAAACTATCTTTGTTTTCGAGAGCTGTCACTAGTTTTCTTCATTCAGGAAACCTTCCACGAATTTCGGGTGCTGATTCTCTTGAAGTTCTCTTCCGTTCTGATGGCATCTACGGACACTGAATCCAGTGCCGGACTTCATACCGAAGGCAATATTGCTGGCTATGCAGTCCGTAATCGGGTTATTCTTCAGTCGACAGCGAGCAGCCGTTCGCCGGCATACCTGATGCTAGTACAGAATACCTGATCCACAACAATGAAAAGAGAAGTACTACACCTTGCACCTGTGTCAATACTTTCCTGTCCTGAACTTTAATCCGTTCAATAAGCTGCAGGTTTTTCTCCTGAAAACACTATAAATAACGATCAGGAGTTTTTTTCACTGTCAGCTTGCCCAACTACTGTATATCCCTTTTGACCTTGCCTGTACACTGACAATAATTAATAAAATAATTAATTAATCTCGTTATTTTTTTGGGTGGTTTAATGTCAGATCTTTTGAAAATGTCGACAGTTTCATTGAAATAACAACTCGAAAACATTGTTTTATCTTTCATGTACACCGACAGTTCTATGCATTGACCGACCACTGTATCAATTAGGCATGATAGGAGGAACCTATGTCGGGGGGCGGGCGTTTAATTTTTTCATTAATTCGTCCACCAAATGTGAAGTAAATTAAACAGCAATGCCACAAAAGCTAGAGCAGGCATTTGGACTTGAGGGGATTTTCCAGCTCAGCCAAATGTGGAATGGAAATGAAGAGTGAAACGACATCAAAGGATAGCATGGCTTTAAGTTAATGTGATATATCCATCAACAGAACTGATTTTTAGAAAGTTGGGTCATTGCTGAGTCTACTTCTAGGGAATTGTTTTAATAAAATATCCATCGTGCCCTGCCATCGAATGTCAAATTCACGATGGAAGCTGGAAAAAAACAACCAACGTCCCTTTCTCGGTGTTTGAAGGCACCAGTGTGCAAGTGGCCAAATACATACTGCAGTATGCAGAAAAGCCACCAACACAAGGAAAATACTACAGTTCAACAGTGATCGCCATCTGTCTCACCAATAAAGCTGCGTCCATACTGCAACACGTCCGCTGACAAAAGAGCTGAACAAAAATAACTGCACGACCTCTTCCGAACTTATAAATACCCAACCTATTTAATCAAGCAAAAAAACACCAAGTGAAGAGACTATGGCCAAAAGAGCAGAGACTCGAAGTCTAGAGAGTCATTCCCTACAGAAAAATAGATTCCAAGTTTGTCAGAGTTGGCGTAGTCTATCTACTAAAGGTAAAAATTCTTTAATGTGTGATAAAAACTAAGGAAGGACTCTTTACCAGTTTAATTAAATTGAATAGGTTAAATGATGCGTACTGCAGCGACATTGGAGAAACTGGACGGACATTGCAGACCGCATACATGAGCACAAATAGGCAAATTGTAGACCAGGACCAAACCCGCAGCTGTATTTCATACTGGACAAAATGGCCACACTTTGGACATCCAAGGAGCGACCAAGTTAAGCTTGGGTATCTCAGGCATAGTATTCAGATGCAACTTTTTCATCAGCCTCCTAGGCTTCCCTGCGTAATTACACACCTAGAGACCAGGATGAGGGGGTCATATCGAACTTAAGATATGCGAACAAACACGGCTGCGAACCGGACGCAACCGAACCAGAGGCTAAGTTATACACTTCCTCCACTGATATGATTATGCGTAATGCCCACGGCCGTGAACCCCCACAAACATCTCTCGAATGGTTAAGACCGCGAAAAATTTAAAAAAATCTATTAGTCCAAGGCCAACAAGCGCAGTCGGTCACTTAAAATTTCGAGCTAATTTAGGCATTAAAACTTTGATGAGGGAGATCAGACCAAGGTGTTCGAAACGTCAGAACCAGACCGAATTTCCTCCGGGTAACATTTTCAGCTCCTGAAATGGATAGCAATATTTAAATGTCTATTACCGAATCTAACTGATAGTTAGTCCAAGGAGGGAAAAAATGTAT
Source organism: Schistocephalus solidus (assembly GCA_017591395.1). Lineage (NCBI taxonomy): Eukaryota > Metazoa > Platyhelminthes > Cestoda > Diphyllobothriidea > Diphyllobothriidae > Schistocephalus > Schistocephalus solidus. Next base: position 35,391 of record WEDG01005692.1, on the reverse strand, counting down.
CTGTAAGCTCAAGGGTATCTCGCAGAATTGCAAATGCAATAGTGAATGAAGTGACCAATATCCGTGACCCGTCTCCTTTTAGGAACCTGATATTCGTACCAATTTTTTCATACTGCCTGTGCAGACTGCACTTATCCTTGCTGCATCCTAACCCTGTCAAGAGATCAATTATAAAAATTGTGTATTTTGAGTCTCTGCAAATGCAAACTTGTTTCGCAAAGCACAGAAATACGCATGCAACTCACTATGAATGCCATTCTGTTGTTTGATCAACTCCATTTACTGAACGTTCATTTGTTTTAATTAACGCACTTTTAGTTTGATTTCACCGTGCTCATGGGTCGCCGACCAGCCCGTTGGTATGTTAATTTTCCTGAAGCCTATTTTCTCTCAGTTACCGCTATTGTAAAAATAAACCGTACCCCAAATCACGTTTCTGTCGGGGTGTCCCGGATCCAAAAATCCGAATCTATGATCTGGGCAAGAAGAAGGTTAGCGTAGACGAGTTCCCGCTTTGCGTTCACATGCTGTCGGACGAATACGAGCAACTGTCGAGCGAAGCGCTTGAGGCTGCTCGCATCTGTGCCAACAAGTATCTAGTGAAATACTGTGGCAAGGACGCTTTCCATCTACGCATGCGAGTCCACCCCTTCCATGTCATCCGAATCAACAAAATGTTGTCCTGTGCCGGTGCCGACAGGTAAGGATTAATCATAGTTTTATTTTTGAAGATTGCAGACCGGTATGCGTGGCGCGTATGGCAAACCTCTAGGGACTGTTGCTCGTGTGGATATCGGCCAGGTTATCATGTCAGTGCGTGGCAAGGATGTTCACAAAAATCAGTTTATCGAAGCCCTGCGTCGAGCAAAAATGAAGTTCCCTGGCCGTCAAAAGGTAAACTGAGTAGCACGGGCTCTTTCATGTTTAATTCTACCTGGGTTGTTTGAAGATTTACTCCGGTCTTGTCTGGCCTGAAGTACGAAGTTAACGTTGCTGTGCCGCAATTTTATCTAAGTATTTTATTTGTAACTTCTTTTTTTGACCACTAAAGTGAACCATAAAAATTTTGCGTTTAACCTTCAGCTACTCAGCTGTGTACGTGTCTCTAGCTGCGTGGACCGCTTCGCGTCTGTAGACGTCACACAGTCTTAATTCGCTGATGACAGGCCAACTGAGTAACACAGTATTTAGATGTAAGGTGGTCCAACTTAACCATTAATTAATCCAGGGGTTACTGTTCACTTATATAACAGCCACTTCCTGTCCCCAAGTTCAGACCGTTCAGGTTTTTGTGGTTTTGACATGGTCGCGAGGGCGGTAAGTTTGTACCATCCGTGAACGTCTCTCGATGCATAAGTCCAACAGGTCCTTTCCCGTCTTAAGTAAAAAGATGGTTGGTTGCGAAAGAGAGAGAGAGCCACCCACTAACATAGATGTCTCCCTTTGGCCCCGAGGAGTCCATTTTCCTTCATGTAATTAGGCTACTTGGCAATAAGAATTGAGTTCATCACACGCGAAGGCAGCCTCATTCTGTTATTCTCCGTTATGGTTGATGGTACTCAACCAAGCCCTGCTGGTCTAGCGGCTAACTTCCAACACGAATCGAATGGGAAAAAAATCTTTTTTAACTTAAACACTGCATGGTCCGGATATCGATCTTCCGAGGCGTTCAAGGGTCAGATGATTTCATCTTTTTCGTCTACAACTGTCAGCGGACAACACACGATTCTCTAAGTGTTGTCCTATTTAACTATGTTAGTCAAAGGCAACATCTGTCATGGTTTATCGCAGGCTAGTTGTGGTACCTTAGTGTGAGCCCCTTAAATGAATCGTTAATGTATCATTCTGTAACCGTCAATTGTTTTGGCCTTATTTTAATAGCACCGAATGATTCCTTAGTGCCCTGTTAACGGTTGAAGACAGTTTGTTTTAAATTTCGTCTGATTAACTGCGTTTATTTGGCTACATCTTAGATTGCCGTTTCCCGTAATTGGGGCTTCACCAAATGGTCGCGCGAGGACTTCCAAGCGATGCGCAAGACCGGCAGACTGCAGTATGACGGCGTCAATGCGCAGTATTTCCCTGAACATGGACCCCTGTCAGTGTGGAGGAAGACTCAGTCGGCTCTTATGGGTCTTGAGTGATTTGTCTAAATAAATTGAGAGGAATGAATCCGTCCAAAGCTTTGGTAAACAGTTTAACCTTGTGATCGTGGTATATTTGTATTGAAGGAACCAGGACCTGTCTGCCTCGGTAGTATGCCCTTGCCAGTCTGACTTCAGTGTCACCACTGGCAGTTGCTTTTTGATCGCCTGTTGATTCCTGCCACGAAGCCTTGTTTATTTGACCACATGCTTAAATCATCCGTACCCGTTCACAGCAAACTAGCTTAACTAGTTTTCGTTTAGGTTAGTTTCAGAAGCGGCCAAAAAGCGAGTACACGGCGTCGCGCTCCCGAATTGGGAATATAATCCGCCGCAGCGGGGGAAGCCTCGCTTAAATTGACCCTTTTTCCTGTGTGAGAAGGCCCTTAAACCCGAAGAGCACTGCTAAGTCGATGCGCTCTTAAATGCCATTTTCGCGTCCGCGTTCATGGAGGTGGTGAGCGTGCTCATGTGTTAAATAGCCAGTGATGCGAACTCGTATCGGATGATGAGGATTAAGTGTATCTCGGACGTGTGCTACGTCACTTAACTAACGTCTTAGTCGGATTGTCATTTGATAGGGAGGGGACACACAGGTGCACCGACTTGTATTAACTAACCCGCAAGGATATTTTTGTGGGTTTCGACTACCTCGCGTACTACACCTAGTAATTGCTACCTCGTTTCGCCTTCGGTTGTGTCAAATTACCCGGAATATCAGTGCTTGTGGCTGGTCCGTTTTTTGATCACGGACACTAGAAAATTGTCCCTGCGAGGGAAGTGACCGGTTTAGTAACTGCTGGTTAAGTCTTGTGGTTCTGAACTTTCGTTAAGCGTCGGACATCCAATCTTTGGCGACACCTCGAGGTAATTGGCTTGTAGCCTCTCGATTAAACCGAACTAGAATATTATTTTCACGGGACAGGGTCTCTTATCTCGTGTGGGTTCTAGTTCAGCTCCTGGAGGCGGGGCCGCAGATGACTGATTCCCTGCACAGGCAAGGTCTCAGCACAGATTATGGAAACGGGAGGCATTGGACTTGTGGGCCTGAGAATCATGGCTTGAACGACTCGCGCGTTTTTAACGCTTGCGAGGATTTCAGTCTCGCGAAAATATGGCGGGGTTCCATCGACTGAGCTGATGTCTTTCCTCCTCCTCACTGCTGCTGCGTGCTCGCATTCAGAGTAATCTTCCGGTTACTCCGAGGTAGGTGATTTTCCGAAATTCTTCCCGATCCGGTACACGGCGCCAGACGTTTTAAGCCGCGGCAGTGGGTCGTTCGGCGTCATGACCCGGGGCCTGATAGTTGCCTCCGGCCTGTGTGTATCCCAACTCCACGCGGAGTGAGAAGGTGGCTGACGGCTTCCGATATGTTTTCCATGTACGGACGAACTCGCCAAAAGTTTGGGTCAGTTGGATTCGGTCTCGTCTTTTTTTGCGTATGCCCTTGTTGACAAAGTTGCGTGGGTAGCCATTCGCTCTCCAGTACCCGTCAAAGATATTACAATTTGACAACCTCGTCTCCGCTTCACTGCAATGCGTCTCAACGCACTCGTATAACACTAACGCAATGACGTTTGCAACTGAAAGGGTGGTTGTGTTTGAAGGTATACACTGGTAGACAAAGTTGCGGGGAAGTCATTCGCTCTCGGTACGCGTCGAAGGCACTACAATACCAACAGGAATCTCTTCACCTATGCTCCGGTTCGGGAACCTGCCTAGCGAATTGGTCCGTCGCGTGATAAAATTATCCATCGTCTTCTACTAGCGGTGCGTTTGAAGAGAAGATTTATCAGAGACAAGCATTAAAACAGTTTTTGACTAACCGAGCCCTCAGTAACCCTCCAAACAACCATTCTTCAAACCGAGTGAACTAAGGGAAATTTTCTCATTGGCCTGTGACTCCGAATCTATGGTTTTCTTCAAAAGTTGTGGCGCCGGTCACTTGGCTTCAAGTCCTTTGTGTTTTGAGTCAAACACTTCCACTGAGGAATCCAAGAAAGGTTTGGTCTATTATATTCTGGCAAGAAAAAACCGCCACCGGCTCTATCCGAATTTGAAGAGCATTCACGCGGAGTGGTGGATGCACTTGACGTGACACCTTACTTCACAGAATCGTTGCACAAGTGGGAGACCCCGAGGAACGTAGGAGGAAAGTAGTGGTGAGTGCTGAGTCCTCTCCCGGTGTATCCTCCTCCTTGCCCAGAGCACGTAAAAGAAAAAAATGGAACGTGTTGTTCTCAAATGCTTCCTGGAACTCGCCCGTTTGCTTCTATCATGCATTCATTGGTCTACCCGTACCCCTTACATTCCGATACCCTGACCCGCCGTTGTGCTGCAGAAGCCCTTCAGGTAGGATAGGTTTCAACGCAACCGGAGGAACAATTTATTCGGCCACATTTTAGGGTGTCATGAACGCCGAAAAGCGCGTCAGATTTATTCTACCGAGAGAAGGTGCCGCAGGACAGTTATCTCTCTCGCTCTCACTGTGCGGCTGCTGAAGGGGATCGAGAGTGCGTCCCAAGGCAGAACGGCACGGGCGGGTTCCGTTAGCGATGCGTGAGCGTTCGTCAAGGAACGCTACTATTTTCATTTGTTCCATCGAATGTCATATGTGTATGCCCTGCTGGCCATTGTCCACTGGGAACTCCAAAAAAGCTTATTTTGCTCTACAGATCCTGTTTCGGCATTTATGGGAAGTTTGAGAGCATCATCTCATCGGGCTTGTCAAGATACAAGTTGCTCCAAACAACTATTCTGGGAACCACGAAGAGGATGACCCGATAATTCTTCTTTCCAGCTGCGTATATACGACCTCGATCAATGTTAAGGAGAGTATTAAACAGCCACAGAATGACAATCCCTGTTGGATATTGTTAATAACTACACATGAAAATTACCAAAAACGACAATGGAGGCTGAAATGACCTTTTCTGACCCATTAGCCGTCACCGGCCAGCCATACCCAATACCATGTGATGCACCACCTGAGGCTCGAACTCGCGACCTGTTGATTACGAGTCCATCAATCTAATCCTATAAATTGAGAGTGAGCCCCAAGGCAGAACGGGGCGAGTTAGTCCCGTGAGCCTTTGTCCATCAATGTTAAGGACTACTTCGAATTCCCAATACGCCAAACAGAATTATATCCTAATTGCCCAGAAACTGTGAGAACTTGCTCTAAAAGTTATGATAGCAGGGATCCTCCACATTGCACTGAAGTTTAAATGTGGCATGTGTCTATTTTGTCTTGCTGATTCTGAGTTTATACCGGATCTCAGAATGGAAGCCAGGTTATACGTGTTAGCCCCTTTGCTGGCTACTCGGCGTGTTTGCTGACAGCGGAAAATGGAACGGCAGTCGTTAAAAATCAGTAGCTCTATTGCAGAATACCGCAAAGCCTTGTGATCTTACTGTGACATAGTGACTAACTGACAGTTTACACGTGTGGTTGCCTTGTGGTTAAGTTCTTGATCTAAAGCACTTGAGGAGCCAGCCTCGGACAAACAATCAGAGCGGCTGTTGAAGACTCAAAATTCCACAAGAAACCACATGAAACTGTTCGATTCAAGTATAAAAGCTCAATGTTACGGCGTCTGCGGGAACCAACGTGCCCCGGTGATGGGGGCGAATGGTATGTGTGCAGGCATATGGTGCTAGGATGCGTGAACGTTCCTGGACCCTGGTATCCAAAAACGGAAAGTCTGCCATCTTCATCAGCAGAGCTTGGATTTCTAATGCCTGTCCGAAGTCCGAATCTCTTAATCAACTTTTCTGGGAATAAAATTCCCGGGGTCAGCTCGCACCTTACTCCTCACCATAGCTGCCCATGCAGTTCTTCTGATAGGCTTAATATGGTGATCACTGTCTTGCAACGGGTGAACCAGCTAACCATGGTAAAGAGTCAGTGACCGAACAACGCTCTTGGGATCGTTTACGCGCAACATCTGCATACCGGCGCGACAGACCATCCGACTTCCTACTTAAATTCTTGGTTAAACGGCTGCTTCGTCGTTATCTGCTGATTGCTACCGAGGGCTAGAAGGGCCAAACTGGCTCCGGTGACTCTTTAAATAGGCACCTTTTGTCCGCTTTGGATTTGGTTCTTGGGGCGACGATAGTGTGTGAGTATTAAACTCCAGCAATGGACGCGAATGTTCGAATTCGAGGTGTATGTACGAGCAAAAAAGAAAATAAAGGCTGGTCTAACATCAAAAACCTTTGTTTACTTTTCTGAGCCTTCAAACTCATACCGGAGCTCGTCGTCAGAGCTAAAAACAGGAACAGGACAAAAAAATACGCATAGGGAGTTACAGATAATCAATAATCAATGAGGCAGGTCTGGAGGCGATTGAGCGGAGCACTGCGTGACGGTATTAGCTCGATACATTGATTGATCGAGTTCTCTTCTGAGACTCATGCTTCCAAAAATTCTTGGTCCGTCGTTCTGCGTTCTTGGGGATTATCTTGGTGACTGTGAGGTTAATCTCGTGACTAATTTCGAAGGTCTGGGTAGCCACTTGTGATACTTCGTCACCTTGTCGCATAACTAAACTGTGTTCGTGTGAGCGCGGTCCGAGTATATGTTCAGTTTGACCTCTGTCGGCAAAAAAAAACAGTTTATGCACAGGATGCGATACATTATACCGGACTAATCTCTCGGATTTACTTGGTCCTTGATTTTCGTGACCCTACTGCGCATGGGGCAATTGCACCACCTAGTCCCTAGCACTGCGCTCGGTCGCTTTGGAAACGTCTTTGATTGATTACCGAGCATACCATCTCGTTGATGTTTCTGTTTGGGCCCTCCGGATGCGAACATGTAGGCGTCGGTTTATAACCGTTTTCGGATAGCCTTTCCGCGTAACTGGATGACAAAGAGATCGGGCTCACAAGCTTTTTCCTCTGGGTTGCTGCGGTGAGTCTGGACCCCTTCTAGGCATGTTCTCACATCACTTCATTTATAAATCACCGGATGGTTGCTATGACAACTAAGAAGCTGCATCGTGTTCATTGCCATCCCGGAAACCCCTGTCTGTATTTCGGCATTGGTACCTTGTCTGATGGTCAAATTGAGGAGGGACAGGTACTGCTCCCTTTCTTAATCCCTCAGGAGTTGTATCTCTGCAAAGATTAAGTTGAAATTTTCTGACCCGATCCGGTTGATTATCACAAACATTGCTGAAAATTATTCTTATCGGTTATTTAAGTGATGGTGATGCGGCCAGCCGGATTGATCATGGTTTAGCTGGGTTACGGTTTCGTGGCTTGGTTATTTGTAGCAGACCGTCGTGTGATGCTGACAGTCACAACTCCTGTCTGCAGAGATTGTGTTCTTGGTAAGGATGCCTTTTATGGACACCTAGACGGGACATGGGGTTAGTAACCGCCCACAATACATGTGGCTTTGCGCCCAATTCCGGGGTAACCAGGTTTAAGATGAAGGTGAAGGTTAGGGCTAGGTTTAGGGTTCAGGTAAAAGTTAGGGTTAGGTTCAGTATTAGGGCTAGGGGATAGGGTTTGAGTTCGTGTTAACTATACGGTTGAGGTTAAGGGTTGGACTAGAGTTTAGATTAAGGTTATGTTTGAGTTTTATGTTAGGGTTAGTGTCAGAGTTAAGACACGGGACTATTTACCCTTCCTGAAATTTACCGGATGGCCACCTAGTTTAAGTAAGCGGGGTGGTTCTTAGTCCGGTGCCCTGTTTAGTCGGCCATGCCAGGCATCCTTACCGTGTTCTCGTCGCACGCAACTGTAATATGCCTCACAGTTTGAATGGCGGTGTTAAAACGGGGGAGCTTACTCGATAGCTCCCAATGGTCGACAATACAAAGGCTCGTAAAGCGCGAGTCCGTGAAGACCAACTAAGATTGGACAAGCTTTACTGAGGCAAAAGAATGTCAAGGAAGCTTGGCAAACAGTAAGTCGAAGTGCATATGCTCAAGATTTCGCCTGGCTGTGGCCAATCAGTGGAGGGCAAAATATCGATTGGCATCCCATTGTTGGTGGAGGATGTCACACGCGCGTACGCGATTCTTGACAGGTGGAGGCAGCATGAATCAGCGGCGGCTCCGATGACCATGAGAGCATGCAGCAGCTCGAGCATCATCTCCAATTCACTAAGCAGCCCGTCATGCACTCTCTTTCGTAAGAAGCAGCTTTATCTGGCTCTAGTTTATGCAGTGTCATGAGACCCTTCCGCTTGAGGCTTCACTCCAATAGAGCCCACAGTGGGGACCCGACCGCTGCAGAAAGCTACATGTCTTGCGTCGACACTTGAAGTGTTTGAGCAAGCATGGTGAGATGAGCTGCACCTCATGAGTGAGACTCAGCTTAAAAAAGGAGGATAAGGAAACCACTGCAGGGTTAAATAGCATTGTTAATCATTGCCTCGAATACCATTGTGAATGCTGCCGAGATTGTTCTGTCGTGATCCTATAGTGACCCGACTCGGTGCGCACGTTGCAAAGCTGAACCAATCGTGATAACATGCACGTGCGCACCAGTGGTTTTCTGGTTCTCGCCAATCCCGGCTTTCTATCTGGCCGATCATCTTCTAGGCTGACACACACGTGACCTTATTGGATGCGCCATAGCGACTATGCACGGTCTCACACTTGGAATGTCGTAGTCGCGGCGCCGAACGTGTGCCCTCGTCCGGCTGCCAACTTCTTCCAATCCCTACGGAACCTGCTAGTCGCAGCTTGGCAGGAAATACTCAAGGTTTCCACAATACCATACAGACGGCTGCACACCAAACTTGTTTAAGCGTATGAAATACTTCATGGGATTGGTGCGTTGGTATGCTTCAGAAATCACCACGCCCTAAAAGCCTAACCACACGAACTATAGGGTACACCTGAAAACAGTACACTATCAAACGATTGCAGGATTCGAGCGAAAAAATGCTCACTTAAGCGATGAAATTATTAGTATAAAAGAAATTTATCCCATATATAAATCAGAGGAATTCTGGGAGAAGAGTGCCTGTCGATATGGACTTGAAGTAATTTTATTGAAGGAAAAGGCTTTTGACATTGAGCTCCCTATTCATTTTCATAAATAACAATAAAATGAATTGTTACAGCAGTAAATATGGAAAATTTAAAGTCATTGGCATGTGTGAGCCAGGCGTAAACTGCCGCCACTGACACAATATTGATTATGTATACTGTAGTTTCTGAGCAAATGAGTATATATTTTGCATTTAAATGTATTTAGTTTCTGTAAGGACTGTAGCAGTTGGTCCCATGATCCCTTCTCTGGTGTCCCTTTTCTCAGTCGACAGCAGTGAGAGGTTCACTAACCCGCAGGCGTCCTGCCAAAGTACGACACCCTCAAGCTTGACCTGAGCTTGGTCATGACTGTGTTAAAAAAATTGGTCTTTCTTACGCGCTTCAATCGGCCTCCTTGTCACCCATGAGCCCTTGCGCTTACGCACCCGAGACGTAGCCCTTAAACCAACCAATCACATGCAACACACTCAGAAAGACACTCTTTCATGCACCAGGCAAAGCGCGTAAACAACACACCGCTCCTGACACGATTTCAAAGGGACTCTGTGTTTTACAGCTAGCAGACATCTCACGGTAGCCTGCTCAAAATAAATTGCTCATCGTATCCCGTTGACCTATCCTGTAAGTGGGATGAACAAAGTGTGTGCGGTTATAGTCAATCTCACATCCTTGACCGCAACATATTGGTGACCCGATGCGATGCACACGCCCAACTTTCAGAAATGACAGAGTACCATCCTCAAGAAATTTAAACTCGACTTCACTGTACGGTTGTCCCTGTATCATTCATCGTGCCCACGGATAAGGAAATATGGTCGCCGAACCCCTGTCATGAATCGAGATGAACGTTGTCCTTAAAGCGAAGTCATACAATTCTAGGTTGATACCGAAAAAAATTCTGTAGAGCAGTTATCCAAGTGTGTTGCCATCCGAATACATCTATCTCTTGCTGGAGGTATTCTTATGCCCATCACAAATTAAACCTTCATCCGTAAGTTGTTTTCATGAAACCAAAATGCGAATATACACGCATCGATTAATTTTCAAACCTTAGAAATTCCGTTCTATGCCAATTTTGTGACAGTGAGCCCTTTTCACTGACACATTCGTCCGACCCAGCTCACATCGGGAGGCCTTGCGTTGGAAATGTGCGTTCAGCCTATCAATGTGACAATTAACCGACACACGTTGACGACGAGATGACGCCAACACAACTTCCGGCTAATGCATCAACTGCACTTCTGCACAGGTCGCAATCATTATCCTGGCCTGCGGAACTTTTTGAAAGTGGGGGCTCCCTTAAACTTCCCCCACTGTCTGTATGGGAGTATTTTGCACTGACTCGATCTGAACCCACTATTCTTTTAACATTGTTTACTATTGTATTAAAGACAAAAATCGCCGGCGGATGTGAAATAACTCCACTTCTCTCCACAACACTATTTATAAATCCTAAACTGTGCTGTATTTTTGTCTGCGCAGGCAGGGCACAATTGTGCAGACTGTCATTATTTTACTGTGAAGTTAAATTTGCTTAGATAGTGCCCACTTAGAATAAAAAAAGTGGATTTATTTAGTTAAGATGGTTTAAGCGAGGACGTAATTAGTAAACCGAGGTCCTTCTGCTCCTCAACATTTGAAAGTGGCTGACAATAGAGCAGGTATATAAAAAAATCGGCTTCCTTTATCGGTCCTTCTGGTACGGCCTCTTATGACCATACACTTACCAACGGGAATATTCAAGAGCCAACGGGTAGACCAACTGCTAAGTCAATTGTGTCTCCCTTGAAGTGCGTACCTGTCGGCATCAGGTCTGATAGATTTCCAGAGTTTATCATTGTCACAAAACTTGGTGAATCTGCAACCCAGGTTGTCGACAAAGTCACTAATGAAGACTAGGAAGAGTAAAGGCCCTAAGACGGAGCCTTGGAGGGCACTACTTAGAACCGGAGTAGGTGTTGACTTCGAGGTATCGATGCACATAGTTTGCAATCATTCTGTGAGAAAATCTACGATCCATGTCAGCAGCATTCCTCTTTTTCCGATTTCAGATAATTTAAAGATTATACTTTTGTGAGGGACACTGTCAAACGCCTTCTTAAAAGCAGTGTAGATGGCATCAACCCCTCCACCTTATTCCAATGTGCGAGTTCACTGCTCTGTGGAGAGCAATAAACTGGAAAGACGAGCGATTCTGTCTGAAGCCATCCTTGAGCTCTGAAAGTAATCGGTTTTCCTCCAGGAACTTTATAGTCGCCTTCTTAATTACAACTTCCATTATTTTACAGCAAATGGAGTTTAGGCTGACAGGTCGATAACTGTTGACATAAGATCGAACCTAACTCTCTTATATGGTGAATATTTGCTGCCTTCGATCCGGATTACAGTCAACCTGATTCAAATGATTGATTGGAAATAAACGCTAGTGATTTGGAGAGGTCGCCCGACAATTCTTTCAAGAAGTTTACTGGTAAATAGTCCGGACGAGATGACTTTGCTTATTTGAGATTTTGCAGTTCTCGTTCCATGAGAGTTTCCGGAAAGAGTATATATTCAAGCACGGGACCGGCGTTAACCACAGCACTGTTGACATTGTCAAGCTGAAACGTGGTTTTTCTAGTGAATACCGAGGCAAAGAACCGATCCAAGTGCTCGGCATTCTCGCCATTTGCAACGAATTCTACACCATTCCTATCCATATGTACTGCGACTGAATCCTTGTTTTTAATAGACCATCGATATATTGAAATAAAATTTAAGGCTTATTTTCAGCCTGCTGGATAATTCTTGATTCATAGTTCTTCCTTGCCTGATGGTTCAATTTTTTGACAGCATTTCGTTGGCAACGAAACTTCTGGAGATGTTCTGCTGACTCTGTTTTCCTGAATACCTTCCATTTTTTTATTTTTCTTCTTTAATTGCCTGTTAAGTTCTCTTGTTAACCAGACAGGATGACTAGTCATTTGTATATATTCGCTGGACAACAGCGCTCAGCAAAACCTGGCAAAGTAGTTTTAAACTATCTCCAGTTGTCCTCTGGCTCTCACTCTTCCTCGTGTTAAAATCTGCCTTCCATACATTTCACTGGCATTCCTTTCCTTCTGGCGTTGAGAATAGAGCGCGTAATCTCACAGTAACCTTGTATGTTCACTCTTAATGATAGGTGCACTGAAATGCATTTTACCCATGCCAGAGACATCTTTCCTTAATACAAGTTCCAAGCAATTTGCTCTCTGGTTCTCTCTCAGTCTCGTTGGTGACTTAATATTCTGTGTCAGAGAAAAGTTAAAGGTTGGGTGCATAAGTTTACAACTGAAGGAAATTAATGTACTGTCAAATTTCAGATTATCTCAGTTTATTGCGGGTGCGTTGAACTCTCCAGAAATAAGAATCTCTTGGTTGTTAGCTACTTCTTTGGCGCAATATAGAGGTGACTCGTACGCCACACACGGAAATTTTAGTGATCTATATACCATCGGAAAGCCTAGGTTTTGCGAATTGTTTTTCCTTATATTTATCCAGCCAGATGTATATTTAAAGATGATGGTGTGCGCACGTTCGATTGCCGATATTCCTATCCTTACATATACGACGTTCAAACCTCCCCGTCTTGTTCAAAGGTCTCCACGAATAGCCGGTATCCTTGTATCATCATCTCGTTATCCGTGATTTCGGTTTAAATCACATCTCTGTTATAGCCACGACATCGCGGTTTCGGTCGAAAACTAGCGCCATGATTTCATTGATTTTTGAAACGAGACTTTGCGCATTAGTATCAAAAAATCTTAATTTGGACTGACTAAGCCCGCTATGCAGGTTTTGACCCATTTCTTAAGTTTGGAAGTAAAATAATAGTGGTACTGGTTGAGACGCACTGCTATCCATCAGCATACGACGTTAAGGTGATAGGCTTGTAGTGCCTTTACCCTCTGGTGCCCATTAGGAGCAAGCTGTAACGAAAGGAAATTTCTTGAGCTGCCACACGGCAAGCAAAGAACCTCTGGTATAGCAAAGCCAACCACATTCAACCACCGGCTGCTGTCTTCCAACCACACCGGATGACTCTCACATGACTTTCATTCACTCACGCCCACAACAAGAAATCCTTGACAATTTGGCTGTCTGGTCCAGCATGTGGCTTCTAACGTTTAATATACCCAGATGTGTAGTCTTAAGCTTGGAATTTGGGAGAAGACGTTTACACAAACACCAGTACTACCTGGACGGAATCCAACTCAAAGAAAAGATACTCAAAAAGATCTAGGTATCTGGATAACTTCAAAACAAATTCCCTCCGACCACTCTAAAAGAACCGTTCAAAAGGCGACGAGCATCATGCACTATATCAGGCATGCTTTCATAGTCTTTCCTCCCGAACTGTTTCCGCAGATCTTCAGTACTTTCATTAGACCGCATTTTGAATACGGAAGGCCAGCATGGATGCCCTGAATGAAGCAAGACAATAATCCCATCGAGCAGGGACAAATACCTGGGACGAAATTGGTGGACGGTCTTAGAACCCTGTTATATCCAGAAAGACTTATGAAGTTTAACATATTTCCTTTATCCTATAGACAAAGGAGAGGTGACCTGCTATTGATATTCCAAATTATCCGCGGACATACCTGTTCTATGAAATCTGAAGATTTCTTTGAATTTAAAACATGATTCACTTGCGCGGTCATCCTTACAAGTTCTTTCAGTCAGCGAGTGTTTTGAAAATGGAACTCACTTCAAAGCGAAATAATAACGTCGAATACCGTGGATATGTTCAAACGTCAGATAGACTGCTTAATTTTTGATAACCGACGACTCTCCCTACAGGACCATCTTCAACCAACTATAAGCTTTACTTCATGATTTCAATTTATGTGTATCATACCTCTACACATTTGATGTTAAATGTTTAATTATATTTTATGTTTTATGCATATACTTGCATTTATAATTTCGATTGTACATAAAACGGATCAACAAGAGCTACGCTCGTAACCCTCAAAATATATAATATACGTTAGCGTATATATATATATATATATATATATATATATATATATATATATATATATATATATATATATATATATGATAGTGTGGGGCTCACCGGTCTGCTTAAGGAACAGGCATGTTCCGTTGTGCCCTGGAGCTCAGACTAGAGCCCTCACAGGCGGTTGCATAGCGACGTGCAGCATATGATGGAATGGAACCGACAAAGACAAGGGTGACCGGAATGGCCATTTCTGGCTTATTAGCCGTCATCAGCCAGTCATACCCAATCCCAAGTGTGGCACACCTGGGATTCGGTTCCATTCCATCATATATATATATATATATATATATATATACTGATGGCCTTAAATGCGTTTATTTCTTCTCTAACTGTACGCTCGAATGATGCCTTAGACGCTATTTTGGCGTGGAGCTACACATGGCTAATGGATTTCTCACCTTCTAAGTGTCACTACATGAGTTTTGGGCCTGTAAGGCTGCCGCAAACTGTTATTTTTAAAGGTTCCACTATGACTGAATGTTTCCCCATCAAGTACTTGGGCTTAAGCTTGACCAATAAATTAGATCGTTCGCCTAATGTTGATAGAATTACGGCCAAATCTACTCAGATTTGGGACTTTATTTCTTATAATTTGTACCTTCCTGAAATTAAATAAAGACTTCGTCGTATGTTTTAACTTCCCATTCATGAATTTCATTGTTCTTTCTTCGGTTCAATGAAAGAATATAGCCGTTCAAAAATTGAAAATGTCCAAAGACATTTCAAAAAACTCCTGTATCCATTTCTTTCAAATACTTCCTACTCAACCAGATGCCAGCTGAAGAAGCTAAATTTTCTTTGGGTCAGGAGTTTGGAAGCAGGCTTTTGTCTCCTTTTTCGACTAAATAATAACTCAATTCTCCCCAATATTTCTGCCTCTACCCCCGTTAGTCTTCCTCATACCTACTCCTGCATCCTCCACGTGTTAACATTCTCTATTCTTTGCTTCTAGGTATAGCTTTCTTTGGAATAACTTACCTATTGAGATAAGGTCTTTAACTAGTCTATCTGCATTCAAGCGAAGACTGTACATTTATATCAACACCGATTCTATTAAACTTTTATTTTCTTCATCGGAGAAAGGACCATAGAGAATTTAATTGGCCCTCTTGAAACTATTTTTTCTCTACCTCGAGTCCCCCATGAAACATTAAAAAATGAAGTCACTGACGCCTTTTCGTGAAATTTTATTTCATGCACCTTAGTGATCAAAAACGAACCATATCGACGTTTCATTATCTCACTCTGAAATGCTACTTCAGTGTTAGCCTACTCTATCCCTTTACCTTATTTCCCTAAGCAGTTTTTTCGCCTACCCTCTATTTAAAAACGGAAACCTGTTGAATGCGGCCTCCATTTTTAAGGTAGGAGTTTTTTCCACTGCCTTTTGTCTAGTTCACTATTAATTTCATTTTCATTAATTTTATAATGGTGCGAGCTACAACGCTAACTGAAAGCTGCAAGTGTGACTTCAGCAAATAAGGCGTTTATGATACTACTAGCTATATTTGAGTAACATTTCTTCATGTTTGTTATTTTCGTTCGAGGGCTTGCATTCTCCCATTATTCCCATGCTGGGGTCCTCGAGGTCTTCGCTGCTTAACTTATTTGCACACCTTGGTGACACCGTGAGTGTTTGCATCAGCTGGACCTGGTGACCGTCGTCCATAAGGTGTATGAACGTTCTCCCTTGGTTTGAACCGCAATGGACCGAGGATGATCTGGACATATATTTCCGCCTTTGAAATCCCTCAACGGACTCTGCAATCAGCAAGGGAGAATCTGGCTGATTCATGTGACCTCCGAAATGCCCCCCGTTGGACCCCCCCCAAGGGCGACAGTTTTTTTCTCCTAAATATCACCGGGAGTTTTTTTCATTGTCTGCTCTTTTTCAACTATGTTCCACTATGTTGGCCTCGCCAAAATATCGAGATACTATTTTTTTGATACCACAACTCGCATGTACAAATAGGGAATTCAAAGGTGACTCATCTACATCTCCCTCAAATATACTGATACTTATACTGAAACCAAGAAATACGTCTTACTTGGCACGTGGAAGCAATCTAATGAACTCTGACAAAAAATAATAAAGAACGTCAGCCAGTTCGATAATTCACAACTTTATATGAATAAATCTCAAAATCTGGAATTGTCAGCCAACTTACTTTTTTCGTTGTGGTATCTTCCATCGGTTGCCCTAGGTTGTGTTTAAACTCACATGCAATATTAAAAAGCACATTTATATTTCGGTTATCCTAGGTGTCGTCAATAAGGCTTTGTCTTTGCTCAAGAATTTTCATTGCTATCTTCGGTTTCTATTCTAGCATAAATGCCGAAAAATTTTAGATTTTTGTCATCAGCGCCAATTTATATCTGTCAAAATTTTAAGAAACTAAGTGCGACTGTTACTTAAATAATGCATATTAGAGGGAATGTATAAGAAATTGTGCTTTGTATTTCACACTTTTGTAATAATCTTAGTAGATTCAGCATGTTACTGATTTTTGGTCCACAAAAACTTCCACCCATGATTTTCAATAATCAGGAAATAACCGAGACAACATCAGTAAAAGACTTAGGTGTTAGTTATACAAATGCTCTTGATTTATCTCCCCCCATTAAACAAATATCACCAAAAGCCACTAGACTATGCGGATTCATTTGTAAAAATTTCCCCTCACCTGCCCTAAAGACACGACTATATAAAATGTACGTTTTACCTCTCCTGGATTACTGCTTAATTTGCTTGGCATAATGCCATCAAATGGCCGAAAGAAAATAGAAGCCATTCAAAGATGCTTTACCAGATCCTTATCCAAATGTGATGGCATTCAAGACTCATACATGGAACTTTACAATAAATATGGCCTTCAACCCGTCTGGATCAGAAGACTCAAAAATGGTCTCACTTTTCTATTCAAAATCACACACGACCAAGATATTCTCAGAATGAATATACTAACAAATCAAAACGGCTCCCAAGACACTAGAAATTATGAAAATATTATAAAAATTCCTAAATTCAAAAAGGCCCAACGATCCAACTTCTATTCCATAAGATACGCGACAATATGGAATGCCCTACCAAGTTCTATCAGAAATAGAAGAACCCTACTAGAATTTAAAATAAAAATCAAACAACATCTGTTAAATAATACCACACATCTATTTTTGAATAAGATAGGACATTTTTCAACTCAGTTCTTCAACATAGAATTCGGGCCGAAATGGCTCTGATAACGCCAACTTCGGGAATCACGCGTTTTACAACGTGACGGTTACTATCGGCGAAAGCTACTTCAATTCTGAGTTCTCCCGATAAGCTGCCGTATGTGCATCTAGAAGTCAAGCAAATCCAAATTACTTTGCGGCGATAGCCATTTCAGGCCAGAAGCTCCAACGAGTAGCTATTTGACGTCCATTTATGAACATCTTACGACGACCTGCAATGCACATAGAGATCAAGAATTTAATCATATGGTTATGTGGTACACCATCTGGTAATGGGCAAGCTATAGCTGGTGGTTAGTGACCTACAAGACTCATAAATACCTATCCTACCCTAATAGCAATGAAATACGATTCGAAGCTCGACCGGTCGTACGTCAATCGTAGCTGGAATTTGATTGGTTGCTAGTGCACCCCGATGACACGTCGCTAAGGGCGCAAAAGAATGCGCGCAGCGTTATTGGCAAATCGATCGGGCACTAAGCTGTCACTCCTGCGCACGCCGTGCTACGCCATACCATACCACGCCGTGCCACGCCATTTCCTGCGCTCTCGTGCTGCAACGCGGTCGCTTAACTGCCTGCACACCTGTTCTATCTATACTGACCGTTTTTATACTTTTTTGCAGAATGTTTAGAGCAGTATCTAAGAGAACACTTATGAGACGTGCCCAGAAAGGCTTTCTGGATGATTTACGTCAAATTGCCGAGAATGTGAGGAAAATGTATCCGTCCGACTCATCTTCATCGTCATGGCATCTGACCTCTTCTTCTATTTCGTTATATGACGGCTCGGAATCAGATATTTCCTCTGTTGATGAGGAGATAAGTTGGACTTCAGATATATCTGACGTGGCTGCGAACAAATATTCAAGCACACCTACAATTTAAGAGGAAGTAACGGTTCGAGAGGCTATGAGTTCATGGGCAGTACGCTCGCGTATACCATTGATTCATCTGAGCAGTCTTCTGAAGATTATCAGACGGCTGACCTCGGACCTTCCTGCAGACGCACGAACACTGTTGGGTGGGGCAGGTGATGTTTCAACGGTAACGGCAATGGGCAGTGGTGAGTACGTTCATTTAGGACTTGTTAAACAGTTAACTGAGCAGTTTCAAGACCATACCAGGCGTGCAGTAGGCAATAGTGTTGTAACGTATTTAGCTATTGATGGTCTCCCTATACATAAGAAAACAAAGCGCGGGTTTTGGCCTATCCTAGGTAGAATTATGCAGCCCTTTGTTAGTGAAATATTCGTCGTGGGAATTTACTGTGGTTATGGAAAGCCTTCAGATGTACAAACGTTCTGTAGACCCCTTTGCTAGAGAATTAAAATCTTTGGCCAGAGATGGTCTGCGTGTCGAACACATCAAGAGGACCCTCCGGTTTCGTTTAGGAGCTGTAATTTGCAATGCTCCAGCGAGAGCTTTTATTAAGCAAATTAAAAATGTGAACGCCTATTATGGCTGTGAGAGGTGTTGCGTTAAAGGCGATTACGTAGATAAAGTAGTATATGATAGTGTCTTAGAGCGTTTGAGGACGGATGCCGATTTTCTCTCCGTCATAGATGACTGTCATCGTATCGGCACTTCACCATTGCTAGCATGTAAGGTGGGAATGATTACTTCCTTTCCTTTAGATCCTCTACATTTAGTTTACCTGGGTGTAATGCGACGTATTCTGAACTTGCCAGGCCCCTCGATACAGGATTAGTCCAGTGACTTCAATGGCGGACAGATTTCAGATTTATTTTTGTATACCTCAATTTTGAACACTTTTTTAAACAAAATAAACTTTATTATCTTGCTCAGTCTTACGAGATTCACCTTATTAATGGTAGAAGTTTTCTCAGAATGTAATGGGGGTCGTTTTTAAAGCGTTTACCTAGTTGGGGGTCTACAGAAAGAGAAAGGGGTTCCACTGCGCGGTTGAAAAATGAGATACGAATTTTTCGGATCCGATTCGCGTACGAATTAGGCAGTCATGGTAGTATCTGATTCGCGTCCGACCATTCGTACGGTCGTATCCGATTCGCGTCCGATTCGCGTACGAATTGTTATTAGGGTATGGCTATGCGCAAGGGCTCTCAATTTAATCATTTATATACCCATTAGCTAAAAAGCAGCTTTTTTCAATTTTTAATACTTATTAAAAAATTTATGATAATTTTACATTTTTAAATGTTTTTGGATAGCGTCTTTATTTCCCTAATAGCAATGAAATACGATTCGAGGCTCGAACGGTCGTACGTTAATCGGATCTGGAATTTGATTGGTTGCTAGTGAACCTCGATGACGCGTCGCTAAGGGCGCAAGAGAATGCGCGCAGTGTTATTGGCAAATCGATCGGGCACTGAGCTGTCAATCCCGCGCGCGCCGTGCCATGCCACTTCCTGCGCTGTCGTGCTGCGACGCGGTCGCTTAACTGCCTGCACCACTGTTCTGTATATACTGACCGTTTTTTTTGCTTTTTTGCAATGTTTAGAGCAGTATCTACGAAAACCCTTAAGAGACGTGCCCAGGAAGGTTTTCTGGATGATTTACGTCAAATTGCCGAGAACAGGAGTGAAATGTATCCGTCCGACTCATCTTAATCGTCGTGGCATCTGACCTCTTCCTCTAGTTCGTCATATGATGACTTAGAGATTTCCTCTGTTGATGAGGATGCAAGTTTGACATCAGATTTATCTGACATTGCACCGAACAACTCTTCAAGCACACCTACAATTGAAGAGGAACCTACGTTTCAAGAGGCTATGATTTCTTGGGCAATACGCTCGCGTATGCCATTGATTCACCAGAGCAGTCTTCTGTAAATTGTAAGACGGCTGACCTCTGACCTTCCCGCAGACGCACGAACGCTGTTGGCTTGGAAAAGTGATGTTTCAACGGTGACGGCAATGGGCAGTGGTGAGTACGATCATTTAGTACTTGTGAAACAGTTAACTGAGCAGTTTTGAGGGCGTCTAATAGGCAATATTGTTGTAACTTATTTAGCTATTGATGGGCTCCCTATACATAAGAAAAACTAAGCGCGGGTTTTGGCTATCCTAGGTAGAATTATGGAGCCCATTGTTTGTGAACTATTTTGCATTCACCATCCCTTTTTTCCTATTGGGTTGTAGCTCATTATGTCTAAAGATGGATTTCATACTGGGCCCTATAGATTCCAACGTTTTTCGTTTCGAACATCCCGTTCCTCTCGTTGTCACACGGCATCGCCCTTGACGAAGTAGATGCCCTGACCAAAGCCGTCGCAGAGAGGGCATAAAGACAGCAATTGGTAGGTTTTCTGGACATTACTTACCGTCTTACTAGGTTACACATTTGGCCTCCCTTGGCGGCAATAGCGTCAGCAATTTTGCTGATCGCGTTTTCACATCAATCTTTGCCGATGAGGTGACCTACCGGCTAACTTTCTACGATCGCTACTAGGACAAAAAGGCCTTTTTTCTCTCCCCTTTATACGGAATTCTTTTGGGTAAGAAATTTCTCTTTATTAACTAATTCATGTGCACCGCAGACGTGTTCAATCTTTGGAATATTCCGTAAAAGGCGGACAAACTGCAGCTAGAACGAGCTTTCAAAAATGCCTTTAAAAAAGGCATATGACCGACTGCAGAAAAGGCAGCCCTGGGGCACTGTGCTGACGGTAAGTAGATTTTAATTATCAACGTTGTTTACAAACATTTACTACATAAAAACATGCGCATTGTTTACTCACCATCACTAATTTTATTGTCTTTTTCATTACAGGGTGGATACCTCATGAAACGGCTGAGGGATTGCCGGGTCCATCAACACAGGACTACTGATTAGGAGAAATTTATAAGATTTATTTTTGTACACTTACGCTTTGCATATTTTTAAGCAAAATATATTTTAATTGCTCACTCAGTCTTCCGCGAGTCACCTTATCATTAATAACTATTCGATTAGAATGTAATGGGGATCGTTTTTAACCGTTTAGCTAGTATGGGCGTCAACCAAAGGAGTAAGGGGTTCCGCTGTGCGGTTGAAAAACGAGATACGAATTTTCGGATCCGATTCGCGTCCGAATTCGTAGTCATGGTCGGATCCGATTCGCGTCCAAAAATTCGAACCGTCGGATCCGATTCGCGTCCGAATTGTTATTTGGGAAACAATTTGTTTAAAAACTAACCTGCAAAACTTATTATATTTTTAGCTCAGTCTATTAGTAGTATATTTATTCCGGTTTTAACATCATTAATGCTCTACGTAATTCAAATACGCAACGAGCCATACCCTAATAGCAATGAAATACGATTCGAAGCTCGACCGGTCGTACGTCAATCGTAGCTGGAATTTGATTGGTTGCTAGTGCACCTCGATGACGCGTCGCTAAGGGCGCAAAAGAATGCGCGCAGCGTTATTGGCAAATCGATCGGGCACTGAGCTGTCAATCACACGCACGCCGTGCCACGCCATTTCCTGCGCTCTCGTGCTGCGACGCGGTCGCTTAACTGCCTGTACCCCTGTTCTGTCTATACTGACCGTTTTTTTGCTTTTTTTGCAGAATGTTTTGAGCAGTATCTAAGAGAACACTAAGTAGACGTGCTTAGAAAGGCTTTCTGGATGATTTACGTCAAATTGCCGAGAATATGAGGGAAATGTATCCGGTCGACTCATCTTCATCGTCATGGCATCTGACCTCTTCCTCTAGTTCGTCATATGACGACTCGGACTCAGAGATTTCCTCTGCTGATGAGGAGATAAGTTGGATGTCAGATATATCTGACGTGGCTGCAATCAACTCTTCAAGCACACCTACAATTGAAGAGGAACCAACGGTTCGAGAGGCTATGAGTTCATCGGCAATACGCTCGCGTATACCATTGATTCATCTGAGCAGTCTTCTGAAGATTATCAGACGGCTGACCTCGGACCTTCCTGCAGACGCACGAACGCTCTTGGGTGAAGCAAGTGATGTTTCAACGGTAACGGCAATGGGCAGTGGTGAGTACGTTCATTAACGTCTTGTTAAACAGTTAACTGAGCAGTTTCGAGACCCTACCAGGCGTCTAATAGGCAATAGTGTTGTAAAGTATTTAGCTATTTTAGCTATTTTACATTCCTAATCCCTTCTTTTCCTGTAGGGTTGTAGCTCATTATGTCTGACGATGGAATTCATACTGGACGTTCAAGAAGGAACACGAAATGTCCAATAGATCTGCATGTTTATGTCACAAACTTGCCCTCCGTCTCATCCTCATCGGTATGAAGAACAATTACCACCGTTACCGCTGTTTTAGGACAATTCATTGGGAAGCAGTGATTCAAGTAAAACACTGCCTATCGCACAGTCTCCCTCCTACGCTGGTAAGCTTATTCCTTAAAAAGACAATTTTCGTAGACGGCAGTAGGCGCCACCGGAAAAGGCGACGTGGTCACAGAACCAAACACCAAAGGCACTCATCAGGCAGAGCTTACCATCGATGGTACATGCAGTGCCATACACAAGAATTGCGCCATTTGCATGACCTAAAGGTAGAGGTGGCTGCATTGCGGCGACTTCTGGAGGAACGTTTGGTGATATCCGCCACCCAAGCACCCCAACCGTCGTCAACATGTCCAATATTTAAACCAATGTTGACCGTAGATGAACTGGACGCCTTAACCGAAGACGTCACAGAAAAATCCTTCAGGGAGCAATTGGTAGGCAGACTGCACATTATTAACCATCTTACTAGGTAACGTATTTAGCTTCCTTTGGTGGCGATAGCGTCAGCAGTTTTGCTGATCGCATATTTTCTGCCCTATTTGCTGATGAGGTTACCTACAACTTGACTTTCTACGGTAGGCACCAAGACAAAAAGGCATTTTTTGCTTCCCCTCTATGCAGTTATTCTGGGTAAGTTAAAGCTCAATAATTACTTAATCATATTGCCGCAGAGGTTTTTAATAGGTGGAATAATCCACAAAAAGCCGACAAATTACAGTTGGAGAGGGCTTTAAAGAATGCCTTTAAGAAGGCATACGATCGCCTACACAAAGGGGCCTAAAGGCTACCCTCGGGAAGAGTCTTGACGGTTAGTCAAATTTGTTAACATTGTCTACAACAATTGCCTGCATTAAAAATCAAGCTGATTGTGATGCTTTTATAATTAGCATTTCAAAGTCCATTGTGTACTCACTCACTGCCTTTGCATTTTAGAGGGGAGATCCATTGAACCGGCGGACGGATTGCCAGCTCCCTCGATACAGGATTAGTCCAGTGACTTCAATTGCGGACAGATTTCAGATTTATTTTTGTATACCTCAATTTCGAACACTTTTTTAAACAAAATAAACTTTATTATCTTGCTCAGTCTTACGAGATTGACCTTATCATTGGTAGAAATTGTCTCAGAATGTAATAGGGATCGTTTTTAAAGCGTTTACCTAGTTGGGGGGTCGACAGAAAGAGAAAGGGGTTCCACTGCGCGGTTGAAAAATGAGATACGAATTTTTCGGATTCGATTCGCGTACGAATTAGGCGGTCATGGTAGTATCCGATTCGCGTCCGACCATTCGTACGGTCGTATCCGATTCGCGTCCGATTCGCGTACGAATTGTTATTAGGGAGGTTTTGATCTAGCTTTATGAAATGAATGGTACTAGCTGTTTCATACAGCTAGATCAAACATAATTCAACACTGTTATATAATACAAACATGAAGACTGTAGGACTGCATTGAAAGTTTCTTACCGTTGAAATCTTCCTGCTCCTAATCTTTTTCACCTTTTTTAGCAATTAGTCAACTAAGTCTAATTAGTCGGCAGACCCCACACCGGAATCGACTGCGCTCGAATCTGATTGGAAGTACTTATCCATTCGAATCGACCGCAGACGTTTCTACCTCTGTCAAACGAATACTCTCTAACGTCAATAACAGACTAGTCTTGACTCTAACCATTCTTACCTGATACATTCATCACCATTCTGTAAAACTCTTTTAACTTCAAATTTTGCTATTTCTGAATTTTGGAAAACAGGTTTTTTGCTTAAAACAAACTCTTCATTTTAAACATTGCTTTTTAAGCAAACTAACAAAATAAATCAAAAGTGGTTAATGAAAAGAGGAGTTTGTTTTAGGTTTTTTCCTGTGTTCTAAGGATTTGACGGCGCCCAAGCAGTGCCAAATCAATAAACCTATGTATATTGGCCAAACAGGAGTTATTTCGTCATTATTTATGTGAGGTACAGTCAAGGAAGTTTTTTTTCTTGGAGAAACTTTATGCTGGCCTTTTTGATGATATTTTCCATCACTTTGCAACAAAGGCCTGTTAAGCTAACTGGTCGATATTTTAAAGCGCTGGTTCTGGATCCACCCTTGTGAATAGGGTATATATTTGCTGATTTCCAATCAGAGGGGAGGATGCCTCGATCAAAGGATGACTGGAAATACATGATATTGGTTTAGAGAGTTCACTAGCAAGCCCCTTCAGGACTTTTGCTGGTATTTGATCAGGACCCGGAGACTTGGCGTCGTTGAGTGCAAGAAGCTCTTTCCTCACACCTTCTATGAATTCGAGATCTCAATGACGGCATCGTTACTACTTGTATGACAGTCTGTTTGGTTAAAATCCACTTCATCTGTAAAGACAGATGCGAAAAATCGACTAAGTTGTTCAGCATTATCTTGATTTTCATTAATTTCTTCGCTGTTTTTACCTATCAACACTGCCACCGTCTCCTTTTTCTTCAACCGACTATTAATGTAGCTAAAATGTACTTTTGGCTTATCGACTGCCCGTTCTATAACTTCAGTTTCATACTCCTTCCGTGATCTGTGGATAAGTAACCTTATTGCGTTCCGCTTTTGGCAAAATTCTTGGTAATGCATGGGTTGAGTTGTTGTTAAATAACTTCTCCAGGGTTTATTCTTTCGGTTTATTCGTCTTTTTAAATCCTGCGTTAACCAAACATCGTGGTTTGCATTTTGTACTTTTTTAATAGGGCAGTTGCGGTGGATAGCATCAATGATAACGCCCCTGAGAGTAGTCCAATCTACATCCGGATACCGGTAAGAATATTTTGCCAATTTAATGACGATAAGTCATCCCTAATCGCAGAGAATCTGCCCGCCAGTAATTTATCCGAGCATCAGGAGTCCCCGTTGGCTTGGTGTGCAAACAGTATTCCCACAACAGCATGACATGGTCACTTTTACCAAGCGGCACGAGTGACCTAAATTCATCCACATCAATTGGGTCATATGAAAGAACGAGATCTAGACAATTCGCCATTTGAGCCTGTTTAACTCTCGTTGAAAATCTAAAATTCTGTACGAGAAAGAGATTCATCGTGACCTTAAATATCCTGGACCTAAAGGAATACCGTGAACCTTTTACTGATAATTTGTTCCAGTCAATCAATGGGGGATTAAATCTCTGGCGATAACTGTGTCTTGAGTCTGAGCTGCATTATTAATTATTTCGAATATTATCTCATCAATTTCTTGAGATGATTTGGCGGTCTGTATATAGTCAAGAAATTCAGATTTTGTTCTCCATGCCTCTTTAGTTTTAACCAAACTGCTTCGCAGTCGCAAGGGCAAGCAATTCTGCGTTCAGCTGACATGATTGCTCTGTTGACGTATATTGATATTCCCCACTTTTTATGCAGTCTGTCTTGAAAAAAGAGTTGCCATCCATCGATGGAAATGACGCTATCCAATATTTTTGCCTGCAACCAAGTTTATGTAATGGAAATGATAACCGGATGCACATCGGATATCCATACTTTCAGGTCATCTAGTTCTTGAACAAACGCTATGCAGTTGTAAACAGAAAGTGGAACTTTGTCTGGACAGATTTTCGAACAATAATTAATTCAGGTTTTTTAGAATGGTCGTGTGTTTTATGCCGTCCACTGTCTTTGTAGGAGGCTACTGCTTTTTGATCGAACTGAGAGGTTGATGTGTTTACGGATATCTTTTTGCACTGAGTGGTATTTTATTGTGATTTGGCTGCCCTCCATATACAGTGTCATGGGCTTGCTTCAGAGAAATGACCTCTGGGCGTGTATAATTTCTCAATTCCAGGAGAGGAGTTCTTGAGGAGTTCTACTTTGAGCCCTCTCCATTTCTCCCTCTCCGCACGTGAAAAATCCGGCTGAAACAAAAACCGTTGGGTGAAAGCTTCGAAGCATAGGTTTCCTGCTCAGCAAAAGCTGGGCTTCTAACTCATTCTGCATGACAAGCTTCAGTGGTCTTTTTTGACTGGACTAATCATTTGAGTCTCTTAATTGACCCATTCTGAAAGCAGGTTGAACGGTGATCCTCTCGTCCTTCTTTACGAGACTTCAAAATAGCTCTGGAATATGTATATGTTTTGTATATGTATATTTTGAAGGGTTAAAGGCATTGCCCTTGATGACCCTATTGATATAAAACTATCATTCCATGTGTACAGTCAGTATAAAAAATGGTGTACATTTAAAAATGTTTGAGTCAAAGCATAACATAACTTCAAATGCGTGTTCATATCCATAGGCGAAACATTGTGGAAGAAAATTAGAAACCAAAAGATATCATATCATCGTGCATTCTTTCTTTTGGAGTTTTTGATGTAGATTCAGGCATGCCTTTGATAACTATGCATGTACTGCGATTCAATCGAGGCTTCAGTGGTTGTTTCTTATTTTCCGGAACAAGTTTTTGATCACTTAGATTTCTATCGGCTTATGCGTTCAGTGGGTTTGTTGGGACACCGTGAACGCTTTGTTTTCTCCTTGATGTGGCTTCTAGTTTAGTTGAAACTTTCGCCAACGCAATTTTTGCTTGCGGAATTACTAAACTCGGCCCGCTCATATTAACGTTCTGGCTTAGTCTGGCTTTCTTGGATGTACTGCGACGCTTCTTTATTTTCTGACGCCACTGCCAGTCGTCCTTTCGCCTACCGGATATTAATTGTCGATAACGCTGAGCTCCGGTAACACACCGTCTTCTTCCTCATTGGTTGTTACGACTGAGGAAACGGTGTTTTCACAGGTTCTTGTGTTTTGCTCGGTGTCCGTTATTGCCAATTCGTTCTCTTCGGGGAAAATGCAAGGACGTTTCTTTAACTTCTCTATCTCCATCTTCAGCCGCTGCATATCCTTTTCAATGTCCAAAATTATTTTTGAAGAATTTTAAATCATTTTGCACATGCAATTGTAATTGACATTCAAAAAACTTATTAAACTCTTGGCCCATTTCACGGGAGGTGACTTAAAGAAAACATATCCAGAAGTGTAGCCATTCCTAGTATGACTAATGTTTATTGCGTCATTTAAATTAAGATTAGCGAATTTATCGTGGGGAGATAGCATGGTGCCTTGGTTCGAACCTCGGCGGAGCCGCGTATCTTGCACGATTTCCGAGGGGTATATTTTTGAATTCAATGATAGATCGCAAAGACTATGGAAAGTGTTAAAGTTATGGGACGAAGTATTTAGCGAGATCAAATTTATGAATAAAATATTAAAATGACTCAGCCTCTTGTAGACGGGAAGATCTCATAGAGATGCTGACGAGAAATGCACAGGAGGAGGATATCGGACGGTTCCGCTGCTGTCCTGTAGTAGTCTTATGGGGATGAAGAGTGTGTTGAATAGAGTCCAAAGCTTAATAAATAACGTTCGTAAGAGTGACCAGTACACAGAAATCTCAAAAGCAGTAAATTCCTTGGATGTCGAAAATTTAAAACCGAATTCGTTAGAAAGTTTATTTGAGTACTCGAGGTCCAGATATCATATTGCGTTCAACATCTCCTGAATAAGACGAAGAAGAATAGAGGGGAGTTCATAGACCATATTGTATTTGTAATGACGTTTCGAAAGCCTTCTCGCTTCCTTCATCAGAGTATAGCGCTTGCTGCTCCTGGTGGTCTTGAGTATGTCGGTCTTGCTGCGTGCCTCGTATTATATCCATGGTGGACGCGTGAACTTTGACCTGCCCGTTCGTTGCTGACATCGGTAAACCTCCCCGAGGCTAAACGCCTGCGGGCTCGCTCGACCGCTGTCCCCTTTGGAGCCGTCGTAGGTTAAGACAAGGCAGCGTGCCTGTTGGCCTCTTCTACGTCTATCAGCGGACTGATCATTCGTTGCTGCTCTCGTGAGTTGTTCACCCTTTTGCGGGTGCGCTGGTAAGTAAAACTTAGTAACCTCTTGATGGACAAGGAATCCTTTGTGCTATAGACTACAAGCGACTTCAAAAAGCTGGTGAACAGCATAAACAAACGGTCGACAATTTAAAGAAGGTGGGAGCTCTCATGCGAAAAGAAGCGCTGGCCACAAAAGCCACTGATGCCGCGATGGCGCGCTTCTACGGCCTGCCAAATGTTCACAAGCCGGTAGTGCCGCTACGCCCCATCGTCTCCTTACTTGGCACATCAACCATTGGGCTGTCAAAAGGTCGTACCAGCGACTTTGTTTCCTAAGCAAGGATTCGAAGTGGACAGTTAAGTCAGCTGATGAGTTCTTAACACGCATGAAACATCTTGAAGTAGAGGGAGGCGTGGTGATGGTGTCATTTGACATGATCTCGTTATTTACCTCTATCCCACCCGCATTGGCTATCGATACTATCGACGGCTTTCTACGGGAAAAATATGACGAGAATGACCAAAAACTTAAACGAACGCATATCATTGAACGCATAGAACTGTTTCTTCAGACATTCATCACATTCAACGGCCAGGTCTACGAGCAAAAGAAGGGGATGCCAATGGGCTCACCTAGGTGTGGACTAATTGCCGAAGCAGTTTTGCAGAGGCTTGAGCAGCTGGTCTGCAGCTCGCACCTCCCAAAGTTCTGGGCCCGGTACGTTGACAACACGTTCGTCATAATCAAGAGGATTGACTTTCAGCCTTTCAGGGCATTGTTGTATTCAATCTTTCCCGACATCCAGTTTACCATGGAAGAAGAAGTTAACAATCAGTTGCCCTTCCTTGACGTTCAAGTTACAAAGCTGGCAGACGGGAAGATAAGGACAACGGTTTACCGTAAGGCAACCAACATTAGTTCTTAAAGATAACTACTCTTTACTCGTCGGTTGTGTCTATCGCCCCCCAAACGCAAGTGGGGATTACGATCTCCGTCTCTCACAGGCATTTCATGCCGCAGTTGACCTAAATATGAAGTACTGCTTGATTGCAGGTGACTTCAATCTCCCTGAAGTTCATTGGTTTCCACCTTCCGGTCCTGCAAAGTTCGAAAACTTGCTTGAGGCCATAGATACTGGCATGTGGGATCAGGTAGTTGAGTTTCCCACCCGAGGATCAAACATACTTGATCTTATCTTCTGCAGAGGTTGTCAGCCACTGTCAGTTTCACCTTTAGACCCACTTGGGAGTTCAGACCATGCTATATTTGCTTCTTCACTAGAAATCGAGGCTGATTAAACGTTTTCAAAAAAATATAGCTTTTTCCACGATTTCCGATCAGCAAATATGGGGGAATTACTAACACATCTTAATTCCC
Source organism: Schistocephalus solidus (assembly GCA_017591395.1). Lineage (NCBI taxonomy): Eukaryota > Metazoa > Platyhelminthes > Cestoda > Diphyllobothriidea > Diphyllobothriidae > Schistocephalus > Schistocephalus solidus. The sequence goes on along the minus strand of WEDG01005692.1, from coordinate 5,485 downwards.
ACGATTGGACTAACTTCTTTCTATGTTTGGATGTGAATGTTTGTACTGATACATTCTACCGAGTTCTAGGTCCACTCATTTCTCGTTTTGTTCCTCGTAAGAAAATAATTAATGTCAAGGATGAAGTCTACCTCCTTTTACCTTTCCGCCGTAGATTGCGTAGACTCTCGCGTCGTTTTCATCGACTAAATGACACTTCCGTCCTGCCATTGATCCAGCAAATCTTTGAACAGGCTAAGAGGCTCTCCGAAGAAAAGCGACTAGCTGAAGAGGTTAACTTTGCCGAAAACCCCTCGTACAATGTTGCAAAAACTCTTTTTCGCGGACTGTAAATTCGCAGAGAAAAACTCAGTCCCCTGTACTTCGAGACGCTTTTGGAAACCCTATAGCTTACGCTATGTTGATGGCTGATAGCTTCAATGCTTTCTTGTCTAGAACTTTCAGTGAACATTCGGTCGCCCCATTTCCAAACGTCCGGGTTTGAACCGGTAACGTCCTCGAAAACATAACTTTTACCCTCTGGGACGTAACCGTAGCCATTCGGCGTTCTCGCCAATCTTACAGTCCTGGACCAGATGGCGTCCCGGTCAGCGTTCTAAAGGCGGATGCAAATGATATATTTCCGTCACTTCTGTATAAGATATTCAATCTTGCTCTTGAAAGTGAAACCTTCCCTATTTTATGGAAGGAATCGCACATTTTGCCTATACCCAAACACGGCAGAACTACGTCATTTGACGACTTTAGGCCAATAAATACACTGCCAGCAGCCTCGAGGATATTAGAGACCTTGATTAAAGACAAGTTGATGCGTCACCTAACAGAGAATAACCTACTTAATGCGGCTCAGCATGGGTTTCTCGAAAAAAGATCTTGTGACACCTGCCAGCTCTCTTACTTTGATCATGTGCTACAATCTAGAGATAGTGGTTTTGCAATTTACACCGTTTATTTTGACTTCACGAAGGCTTTTGATCGTGTTGACCACGATCTTCTCCTACTGAAACTTACCTTCTTTGGCATAGGTAACAAGCTTCCGAACTTAATATCCTCCTATTTGAATGATCGCACACAACGGGTAAAAATTTCCGATGTTATCTCCAACCCCACGCACGTGAGGAGTGGCGTTATTCAGGGTAGTGTACTCGGCCCGCTTCTATTTTGCCTTTTTGTGAACGATGTTCCTGATTGTTTTCAGTATGGTAGGCCCTTTATGTACGCTGATGATTTAAAAGTTGCCTATCGTTATAAACCGGTCGATCGCCACATTGTGCTTGAGCTCTTAAAAAGGATCTTCAAGCCTTCGCTCAGTGGTGTCGCACATGGCGCCTTTCGCTCTCTTGGCACAAATGCTCCGTTATGGTTAGTTGTGACAACCATCAGCCTCATCTAAGCATAGATGGTCATGACTTAAATGTGCCCGGGTTTATAACGGATCTGGGCATATCATATTCTAGTAGTCTTAATCTGTCAGAGCACTGCGCCCTGATTGTCTCTAAAGCACGCCAAACCACTGGGTTTATTCTCAGAAATTTTTAAAACCCTCAATATTAGGACCAGCCTTTATAAAATGTATGTCAGACCTAGTCTGGAATACTGCTCGTTTCTATTTAGCCTTCTGCACGCGAGTGAACGGAGGAAGATAGAATCAGTCCAGCACTTCTTTACTAAAAGAGTTATTACTTCAGAGCACAGAAACCTGTCCTACCAACAACGCTGTGAGCTTACAAGCCTCGACCCGTTGTGGCTTCGTAGATTACAGAAGGGACTATTTTTACTGTTCAAGCTTTTAAACGGTTTTACCTTTAACCCCCTTACATCCTTGAGGCAGCTCGACCACTGTCAGCGCACCAATCATAGAGATGTATTCTTATTTCTTCCTTTGGCACGCACCGTTAAATACCGTCAGTTTTTTTCGGTAAATGCTATAGCAATCTGGAATAAACTACCCAGAATTATTAAAATTCAGCAAAACTATCCTTTGTTTACAAGAGCTGTCACTAGTTTTCTACATTCAGGACACCTTCCGCGAATTTTGGGTGCTGATTCTCAAGAAGCTCTTTTCCGTTCTGATGGCGTCCACGGACTCTGAATCCTATGCCGGACTTCATGCTGAAGGCAATATTGCTGGCTCTGCAGTCCGTAATCGGGTTATTCCTCAGTCTACAGCTAGCAGCCGCTCGCCGGCATACTTGCTGCTAGTACAGAAGACCAGATCCACAACACCGAAAGGAGAAGTACTACACTGTGCACCTGTGTCAACACTTCCCTGTCCTAAACTTTAATCTGTTCAACATGCTGCAGTTTATACTCCTGAAAATACCTTAAAAGAACGATCAGGAGTTTTTCACTGTCAGCTGGACCCCCTTACTGTATATATCCCTTTTGACCTTGCCTGTAAACTGGCAATAAATAAAATAATAATAAGTCGCACCCTTATTTCCGAAGCAACCACCCTGTTGGCCACAAATACAGTTTGTATCAGAACCCTCTTCCGACGTGTTCAAACACATTGCAGCGGTGACAGTAGGAAGAGGGAGGAGATGGAGTATTTACATGCCCTTTTTACAGCCAACGGTCATCCAAAGTCCTTCATCCGCAAATGCCACACGAAGCCTCAATTTGAGCGGTCAAGCGAAGAGAAGCCAATGCTTTGGTTCACAATCCCTTATGTGAGGAACTTTTCAGAGGTGAAGGCAAGAAACCTTAAACCTTTTGGGATTGACATGGCTCATAAACCAGAATGCAATATCAGACAGCAAGACATGAAACCCAAAGACGTGCTACCAGTAACAAAACAATCAGCAGTTGTCTACAGCATACCATGCTAAGATTGTGATGCAAGGTATGTTGGTGAAACGGGCAAGCGCCTGGGCACAAGGTTGCATGAACATTGACTGGCAATCAACTGCAAAGACATGTTGTCTATTTTTTATAGTCACGAACAACAGCTAAACCACAATTTTGCCTTTGAGAAACGAGGATGATTGGCCAAGCCAATGAGAAGATTTCCAGACTGGTGCACGAGAGTTGGTCCTCGACTGGCACACTCCACCGAGCTATAGACTTCCATCCCACCTACCAGGCCCTTCGTACCAGGCTCGGATCAGTTCGGGCAGAGCCAATTAGGCAAACGAGCACGTGCAACCGAGAGCCCACACTCACGGAAAAGTGGGGTGGCGGCCGAAGGTCACATTACCAAAGTCAAGCACTGCCTCACCCACGCGCCCGTAAAGAGAAAACAACTCAAGAGAGCAGCAAAGACTGATCAGTCCGCTGATTGACGTGTGGGAGGCCAACAGACACGCTGCCTTCCCTAAACCTACGACTGCTCCAAAGGGGACAGCGGTCATGCGAGCCCACCGGCGTTCAACCTCGGCGTTCCGAACCCTCATACGTTGCCAGTAACATCACAGTACTATCACACTGCATCGTACCAATCCTATAAACTCTAGCTATTAATTCTTTGGATAAATAGTTATTTCTCCTAATTTTTCTTGTTTTATTGGCGGATCGCCAAACTTAACCCCCGATTAAACCATTTGTGTTCTTTCCCTGCTTCTTTCCAAGTTCACCGTATATTCCAAAGATTATTGCTTATTGTTTTAAAATAACGAATCAGTATGAATCGGATGTGCCTACCATACTACTAATTTCTGCTGTTCATTTGGTTTTTAACAGAAAGAAGCAATTATCCACTGTGCAATTATTTACACCACGATACTAATTATGTAATGATGGGGCCCTCTGCACCTTAAATATAAAAGTTATTTATATAGGGAAGCCATAAAATGTCCTGTTCCAAGACTTCCGTCCGTATCCGGGGGTCGGTGATGAATTACAGACCCATAAGCACGAGATGCATTGTCGGTATGGTCATGGGAGGATCTTAAAGAGAGATTTGGTGCAGTTCATAGAAACTCACAAACTATTCTAAGATTGCTAACACGTGTTCAGAAAAGGGTGATCCTGCATTAAAAATTTGCTACATTTCCCCAAGAGCTGGAGCCGATGTTTCGAAGTTAGGCTCATGGTCCACATTTCCTTCATTTACTTTCAGAACGCCTTCGACACTGTGTCTTAACCGAAATCGCTGCACAAGCTAGACAAATAGGAATCAGAGGTAACCCCCTCAAACGGATGGACATTTTCCTCGTGGGTGAGCGTCAAGAAAAGCCAATTTCTGCTGCGGTCAAGATAAGCGTTCCCAAGGGTTCATTTCTAGGAGTCATTCTGTCCTTAAAATATGCGAACGATTGTGTCAGATTTATGGACTTTGAAGAAGCAGTGGTGGCCGAAGACCTGTAAATATGTATTGTAATGCAGGACACATGCCAACGAAGATAGAAAACAGACCAAAAAATCGGTTCAACAAGTGGTCGATTGACTTCTCTGGTTCACCGTCAATAAGTGTACAATCCTTTACTTTGTCAAACCAACCGATGAACCAAATGTAGAAGCTACTTTCTCAATGCCGTAGCCCCCCAAAAGTAGCATGCTGTGCTGACAATTACCTCCCTAAAACCGTCCTCTGACAGCTTAAGAGTGGTAAAAAGCGCAATGTCTGTGCTGACTTCATTTTGATAGTGCCCTGTGGAGGTTCGAAATTCAATTTGTTTATTTACTTATCAGCAACCAGTAATCAAGCCATCTGGAGTCCAACTGAGCCATATCGTACTGACCGTGAATATATATGTATATTGTATATTTTGAAGGGTAACAGGCATTGCCCTTGATGACCCTATTAATGTAAAGTTATCATTGCATGTGTACAGTCAATATAAAATGGTGTACATTTATAAATGTTTGAGTCATAACATAACGTAAATTCAAATGCGTTTTCACAGCCACTGGCGAAACATTGTTGAAGAAAAGTAGAGCCCGAAAGATTTTAAAAGCTGGTTTCAAGTAATCGTGTTTTGAAAGTCGTCTTTTGTCAAATATAATGCCATCAAGCATTCTTTGAAAATCAGTAATGCTGTCAGAGATAACCGTCTCGCTTGGTAACGAGTTCCAAGGTCGTAACACTCGTTGGCTGAAACAAAACTTTCTGAGGTTTAATCGCGTGCGTTCGCAATTAACCTTGTAAGGATGAACACGCAGATAAGTTGTGCAGGCAAAGTCGAAGAAATCCTCCGATCTCAGGGAGGAATCATGGCCCCGGATAATCCGGAATGTCCAGAGCAGGCTACACCATAAGTGCCTGTAGGAAAGAGGAAATAAGTCAAACTTTTTCAATCTGTCTTGGTACGGTAAAGTCTTAAGACCGTCAACCATCTTCGTTGCTCTCCGTTGCACCTGTTCGACGAGGTCAACATCTTTCTTCATCCATGGTGTACCACGTAAACCTGCCTGCATTCACTTGACTGTTACTTCTTTAATTTGCTTCTTATTTTCTGCTACTTTTTATGTAACAAAATGGATTTCAAAGGCGTAAGCCCATTTTCCTCAAATACACTGAACTGAAAACTGAACTGAACTGAAC